>VXBS01007635.1:390938-427043 GCA_013400255.1 Sitta europaea | reverse complement strand
TAAAGTGCAGCCACAATAATGAAACTTAAATCTTAAGGAAAACTTTCTTCTAAGAAAAACAGTGAAGATATAGCAAGGCTAGGTGACAGAATTCAAGACTGAAGTTTCAATGTTTGGAGGATTTAAAGAATAGGCTATGAAAATTTCTGTTAGGAATAAGAAGGAAGGAAGGAAGAAGATGCTATTAACCCAGGAAAAGGAGAAGGCCAAAACATACTCTAAGGGTCTTTTTGCAGGATTATTTTCTGATTGTTTCTCTGTCAGAACAGATGATACACAATGTGAAAAACCAGGCTCATCAGAGGAGACTAAAAGAAGTTTGTCTTCTAAGTTGTGAAACTCCACAGAGTCATTATCTTAGGATATACCATAAAGAGGAGCATTTTCATTTACCTAAGTCACAGTTTAATATATCAAGGGTTTGTTTTGGGAAACTACTAGAAAAAATTAAAATATGACACATAAGCAATAATAATTAGAGTGCTGATGTCATACCCCCACACTAGCACTTGGTGTGGCTCTTAACATTATTGCTTATGAAAATCTGTCCTCAACTTATTGTCTAGGTCCCCTCTAAAGTCAGCAGGGAGACAAAAATGGCTTGTGAGATGAGAGAGCCCATTATTCTCAGAAATGTCAGCCTTCAATGGCTGTTTCTCTGTGAACTGGAGAGTTAACCTACACAAACACTGAACTTTAAAGCGGGAATGATGTAGAACAAATTTCACCAATAAGGTCTTTATAGTGATAAATTTTGTGAAATTACAGAGGCCAATTAGATCTCAGAGTTTTTACAAATCAGAACTAATGCACGGAGATATTAAAGTTCAGATTTTTCAGATTTGTGGGGTTGATATAGGTAACACATTATTTGAAAGACTTGTTATTTCTATTACCTGATATTTATATTACCAGTTATTAGAGTTGAGAAAGTCTGCAAGATGTTGCATGTGGCTAAAAATGAGCAAAAGCTAAATTTTATGAGTGTAGAACACCCATAGTAAAAAACCCCAACCAGAACAAAATAAACCTAAATCTTGAAATAATCTCACAAGGAGGTTTTCTAATTAAACAAATCATCCAAAGGGAAGAGTTTTCTAATGATTCTGACTTATAAACATATGAAAACTAGCCTAAAAATGCCCTGTAATAGTGAACTCTAGTACTTTGGTCCCACTTTCTGTACTAATGAGTTATATAAGATTGTAGCAATCTCCAGGGCCAGTAAGCTACCAGCAGTAAGCTGTCAGTGAATTCTCTCACCCCTGATCACAGTCCTGTCTCACAAATGCACCAGCTAATGACTTACTGGATTAAGTCAATTGAGAGTGAAGAGATGGTTACTTCAGAAAGAACTGAGCAGGTATTCAGCTGAAATTAGTATCACCAACCTGACAGGCCAGAATGTGTTTGTTTAAAAGTACAATTGAAAAGATCTTAACACACAGCTTGCCATTTTGTAGAATCTGGATGAAAAAGATGTTATTATGTTGTATTTTGATCTCAAGACATATGTGCTGCACTAATGATTAAAACTTATCTGCAGTTAAAAAGAATCACTTCACCTTTCAAAAGTCCTTCTGCAACACCGAGTACATCCTAAGCCGTGGCTCCAAATTAACAAACACTGTTGGCTCTAGGACTGTCTAGTGATTTCTTGACCCTGAAGATGCAGGTATCTGGATAGGGAGAGCAGTGCAGTGGAGACTGTGGGCATATAGCCAGAGCAGAGGAAGCTTCACATTGTTTCCAAGCCAGCTAGACTCAACTGACCCTTCCAGAGCCAGGCCACAACTCAGCCTTTCATTTTCCCTGTGAGTTATGTTTTGTTCAGAAAGCAGTTTCCTTGCTGCACTGTTTGAGGCCAGCCATAAGGCAGAAGTGTCAGAGTGTCCTGTCTGTTGGGGTGGACAGTCTCCTTCACGACCTGCCCACCCCAGCACACTGGGAGCAGCTAGAGAGACCAAGGTGTATGTGCTAGGCCACTGCCAGGAGCTCAAGAGAGGTACCCATGGTACAGTGCAGAAACAGAACAGATTCCATGTGAACCATGCCTTTATTTTCCTCATGAGGCCAAGAAAGCCTTGCTAGAATGTAGACTGATTCTGTTCCAGTAACCAAAGTTTCTTAAGACTTGCTGATGAGAGCAAGTTTCTGTTTCTTTGAAAAAAAACAGTAAAAAAGGTGACAAGGTCACACAAAATTTACCTCAGCATTTCATGTGGCTTTATTTTCCAAGAGACACCTGCTTTAATCAAACATTTGGAAGTCAAAAAATTGTCTTTCTGATACNTTCTCTTCTCTTCTCTTTTCTCCTCTTCTCTTCTTTTCTTTGTGGTTTTTCAAGAGAGCTGTACTGTAGACAGAAACTAGCTAGTAAAGGGCAGAGACAGGAATGATTACACCATACAAAAATGTCAGCAGCATAGCATGATTTAATTGTGATGCCACAAATTATAGATAAATGTAGAGTCAGAAGAAAAATCAAAAGCAGAAAACACACTGTACCCTTTATACTCAAATCCCCTGAATCTTTCCAAATTCCTCAGACCAACTCCAGGCATTTACAGAAACTAGCTTTTTGCACTTCATCCCCTGAGAAATGGGTCTAGAAAAAAGTAGAAAAGCTGACTGGAAAACCCAAGATTAAACAAATACTCATCCTGAAAGTTAGACATATTTGCTGACACACAAAGAGCAGATTTCTACACCAAATGTGCTGATGTATAGAGGTTGGAAGTTGTGTGTAAGAACAGAATGTTTTAAAGAACATACAGAACACTCAGGTTCAAAGGACTGAAACAACATGATTTCTAAAATTCTGCTCCAACCAAAAGAGCCATGTATGCAAAAACCTGGAGGAGGAAATGGGGGATGTGGAAGCTTGCTCTCAGTGTTTTATCACCTGTCTTTTCTTATTGATGGTCTATCAGCATGTGCTTGAGCTGCAACCCACTTGAGTGCCAAGGACAGCACTTGAAACCAGGAGTGTCCTGCTCCTGCATCCATTTACCACAGCCATGAAAGACCCTGGAGAGTCTGGAGGGTCTCTGTCTTTGCTCCATAGCAGGATTATGTTATAAAGGGCAATAGTTTTGACCTCGTGAGAAGAGACACCCAGAGACAACTTGCCTAGTTTGTTGTACATGATGGACAGTGTTCCTGTTCTGAGAAAAAAAATTATGAATTCATCATTTGGCTTTGGTACACCTAAGAAAGAGAACTAGACAGTTATATTTTTTCCTTTAAAAGTAGTCCAAATCAGCTAACAACCCAACTGAAACAGTAGTGAGCCCATTTCAGCTGCTCACTTTGCTTTAACGCTCCTGGAAGATTTGTTCTGTTATTTCTGTGAGAAAAGCGAGACCATACCTGCCCACTTCACAGCCTGAAGTGGGGTGCTGAGGAGGGAGCCTGCAATGCACTTCCACAGTCAGTCAGTCAAGACAAGCAAATACTTCTGTTTCAGTTCAGGATTGTGTCTGGCTTCATCATAGATTATGGCAGAAGTTTTGCTGATTCAGAAAAATGGCAATCTTTGCCTTTAAACCCTGCTACTGCCAATCCAAACCAGTTTACTACTGCTTGAGAAAGACAAGAGTCAGTTGTTTTTAAACATTTTTCCAGAACCCTGCACTGTCATGTTGCCAAGCGTTTCTGTCAAAGGAATAGATAATTCCTCAGAATATTATTAAATGCTAGTATTGCAGTCTCTTGTGTACAGACAGGGGACAGTAAGGTATAGCAGAAACACCACCTCTAGAGCCTATGCTTTGGGTACTAGGAAAGGCTGAAAAATCTTGTTCTGAGGGTAGTCAGGCACTACTGCTGCAAGCACCTTCTTCCTATATAGTCTCTCATGTGAGCAATGGCAGACAGATATTGCCTCCTTCAGCTTCTCCATGTCTTACTGAAGCCACTGAGTACAATGTACTTGTAAGAAAATTCTTCAAGCTCAAGGGCTTGAAGCTGTCAGATAAAGGACAAATCTTGGACAATTCTGTTTCCTGGCAGATATTTGCCTGTTTGTCTGAACCTTTTTGTCATGGAAACTATTTTGAAACAGCAATTCTGGAATTCCCCAGAAAATGGAGAAAACAGTTCCCACTCAACTGCAGGATACACAGAATGACTAATAAAATCCTTTGCAATCCCACATTGTCTTCACAAAATACCTGTTCAATAACAAGTAAGGACATAAAATGAAAAGGTACTCGGGTTACACAGTCAGGCACTACAGGGACATAACTTCAGAAAAAAGCTACTAGAATTTTAAAGGCAATGTAGTTCTCTTCTCTTTATTCTGTCATGTTCTTCTCTCATTCCAATCTTTTGTCAGCTGAGTCTTTTTTTCCTCTTGAATAATCTTATTGAAAATAAAATGCATGAAATCTAGGTGCAGCCCTGTCTCTAGCTAAGAAAACCCTTTGAGGTGGTCACAGAATCACATCTTATTAAGTACTGCATGAATGATCAAGACTAAAAAAACTTGGCCAGCCCAATGAACTCTGCAAACAAGGGTGATGCCACCAGCCAGGAAACATACAGTGTCCCATCAGGTTTCTATGGTAACTGTTAGATATATTTTTTTTTTTTTTTTGTTTTAGCTCCCACGCTTTTTTTCACCACTAGAAAGGCATGGCATTGTGAATCTCTCCAGTGATATATTAACTTGTCTCAGTCAGCAAATCCTTCATTTTTTCCTAAGAAGTTCAGAGATGATTGTAACTGGGCCCTTTCATCAGCAGTGGGGTGTCCAATAGATAAATGGCCTAATTCTCACTTGTGCCAAAGTGCTTATGCTGATATAGCCCCTAATATAAATGTGGTGATAAAGTCCCTGACAATGGTGCAACACTGTTCTCTTCTAATACAGAAATGTGCTTTACTGATACAGCTGCATTCACACTACGGTCAGTCTAAACTTGGAAGTTTTACTGGCAGAGAGATGGGGCTTAAGAGTGTGGGGAAAAAACATCACACACATCTCTGACAACTGTGCTGGCAGACGCTCTGGAGTAGTCTCTAGATAGATAAAACAAGTTTCTGCAGGATAGCTGCAGCTGTCTGTGAATTCTCTGCCTGCATGAGAGGCAAGGTAGTTTGAATCAGCTTAGGTCTCTTTCACTGAGGTTGACCCAAAGTCTGAAGGCATGGTTGCACCAGCCTAAAAGTAAATAAAGTCATTGAATTCCAGGAACTGGTAAGGGCAGTAACAGCAAAACAACTCTTTTGCCAGTGTACATATCTTTTCCCTGAGGATGGAAGTGCACCAGTGCAGCACTGTAACTACTATAAATAAGGCCTAAAGAGCCTGAGTTATATCTATTCAATTATAACAGGAAAGTTAATATAGCCCAGAAGTTGGGCTAATCTGACTAAAGATGACTGTATTAAGAGATGCTTTGGCACAACATATTGAAACATTGTTAAGCAGATTGCATAAATATACTAAACCATGGTGATTTATTAGTCAGTAGAAATAACACTGTTGTATGAAAGAACAAAATTTCAGACTCAGGCCACGTCAGGGAAGCTGTACTGAAATAGCAAAGTCAGTTCTGGAGAATGGCAAATTTGGATATCCCATTTGTGACTCAGAAGGTGGGTAGGCTGCAAAATCATCCCTACTGTCCAATCTAGAATACTCTTCCATGTACAATTTTCCTCCCATTGTTTTAAGGGACTAAAATTAGTGCAGCAAGTGACTGTGGAAAACATGTATGGAAATAATGAAACTTGTATGTTGTGCTCTCAGCGAAACAAAAATGAGAAACTGTTTACTTTAGATCTTGATCATCCTACTAGACGTGGTATATTTCTGCTACAGCCCCTAGTTTATCCTCTAGAGATAACTTTTTCAGACCAAACTTAGGCAAATGAAATGTCCATTATGAAACAGCCAAAAACTTTATAGTGGTGTTTCATTTAGTATTTCACTAATGTTTTTTTTAACTCTTAATACACACATAATTGTTTTAAAAAATAGTCATGTCAAAGGGTAGTGATAGTGATAGTGATAGACCTGAGCAAGAATAAATGTAAATGGTAGCAACTACTTCCATAAAAATCAAGTGATTGGAGATTCATAGGAAACAACCTCATTATCGAAGTGATGGGAAGGTAGACTGATCAAAGCAAAATTATTACAGCCTGGGAAATCCAAACATTTTATCAATTATTCTCCAAACTTTACTGCCAATTAAGTAAAAACAGTTTTTTGACAGTGTCATTCATGATTGCTAATGTGTTCTACAACTCATGGAGTAAACATTGATTTATAACTCTGGCTTCAATTTTGCTACCCCTTCACATAGGAAGAAGTCTGACAATCACCAGTGGGACAATGTCTTTCAATTAGGAATGGCCCAAAAAAAGTCTGCATGCCCAGAACACCAAATCCTCTGATTTGTATTTGTCGCGACTTGTCACTCCTGTCAGATGGAAATGAACTGTCTTTGCCGAACTTTACTAATAACAGTTCAAGTTAAAAATTGACTCCTATATACACCTACACACATTTACCATGCTTTCTCCTTGGTATCAGATCATACAATCACATAAATACAGAATGGTTTAGACTGGAAGAAATCTTAGAGATGATCTAGTTCCAACATCCCTCCCATGGGCAGGGACACCTTCCACTAGAGCAGGTTGCTCAAAGCTCTATCCAGCCTGGCCTTGAACACTTCCAGATAGGAAGTATCCACAGTAACTTCTCTGGGCAGCCTATTCCAGAGCCTTATCACTCACAGTAAAGAGTTTCTTCCTAATAGTTAACCTTAACCTGACTTTCCTCGGCTTAAGGCCATTCCACCTTGTCCTATTACTACACAGCCTTCTAAGAAGTCCCTCTTCAGCTTTCATATAGGCTCCCTTCAGGTATTGGAAGTTGCTACAAGGCCCCCCCAGAGCCTTGTCTTCTCCAGACCAAACAACTCCAGCTCTCTCAGACTGTCTTCNAGTGGGACAATGTCTTTCAATTAGGAATGGCCCAAAAAAAGTCTGCATGCCCAGAACACCAAATCCTCTGATTTGTATTTGTCGCGACTTGTCACTCCTGTCAGATGGAAATGAACTGTCTTTGCCGAACTTTACTAATAACAGTTCAAGTTAAAAATTGACTCCTATATACACCTACACACATTTACCATGCTTTCTCCTTGGTATCAGATCATACAATCACATAAATACAGAATGGTTTAGACTGGAAGAAATCTTAGAGATGATCTAGTTCCAACATCCCTCCCATGGGCAGGGACACCTTCCACTAGAGCAGGTTGCTCAAAGCTCTATCCAGCCTGGCCTTGAACACTTCCAGATAGGAAGTATCCACAGTAACTTCTCTGGGCAGCCTATTCCAGAGCCTTATCACTCACAGTAAAGAGTTTCTTCCTAATAGTTAACCTTAACCTGACTTTCCTCGGCTTAAGGCCATTCCACCTTGTCCTATTACTACACAGCCTTCTAAGAAGTCCCTCTTCAGCTTTCATATAGGCTCCCTTCAGGTATTGGAAGTTGCTACAAGGCCCCCCCAGAGCCTTGTCTTCTCCAGACCAAACAACTCCAGCTCTCTCAGACTGTCTTCAAGGAGAAGTGCTCCAGCCCTCTGATCATTTTCTTGGCTTCCTCTGGACCAGCTTCAAGCGTTGGGGACCCCAGCTCTGGATGCAATGCTCCAGGTGGGTCTCACCACAGCAGAGCAGAGCAGAGCAGAGCAGAGCAGAGGGACAGAATCCCCTTCACCAGCTGCTGCCACGGGGCTCTGGATGTTGACTGTACAGTTTGCTCTCTGGGCTGTGAGTGCACAGGGCCAGCTCATGTCAAGCTTCTTATCACCAAAGCCCTCCTTGGCTGTGTTGTTCTCAATCCTTTCCCCACACAACATGTGTTTGTCTTTGGGGTTACCCTCATCCAGGTGCAGAACCTGGAATTCGGATGTGTTGAACCTCAGGTGTTTGCATCAGGCCGTGTCTCAAGTCTGTCTAGGTCTAAGCCTTGAAATGAAAGCAGCTACAAGGAACCAAATAAATAATCAGAAATGAAATCTGCGACATTTATATAAAAATGTTAACATCCTTGGCCCAGACCCCATTCAACCTCTCCACATTACACAATCCACTCTTTCAATAAGATCCACTGCCTCCCTGCTGCCTGGTCCATTATGTAGACATGCAGCTTCCCATCACACAGTCACTGGTCACAGGGTCTTTGAAGAAGCAACATATGCACCCTTTCTTCACTTGACCTGATTTAAGAAGTGCTCATAGGACAGTGCTAAATCCTTTTAACCTCCCAGCTGTCATCTATGCAGCTTGAGAGGACTGCCTATTTAGAGTCACACTCTGGAAATCACACTGGCACAAGCTGCCAAAGCAGATCCCTGCTGCTCAGTGGCAACCACAGAACTGGACTTGCCCAGCTAGTCCTCTTCTCCAGAAGATACACTAGGGCAGTTCAGATGGTCACAGAAAAATTCCACATCTGGAATGTATTCCATAAAAACAAGGGAACCAAAATTGTTCTCCCTTACTTTTTTGCTGCTGTGGTACCTTTTGTATCCTCTTTCCAGTATATACTGAACAACCCTTCCTGACTGCTCTATTGCTTGGTTTATGTAAAATGTTATGCAAATGTCTGTATCATTACCTCACCCTCCCTCTATAACTTCTATTTTGAAGTTTCCTCCCTTTGCTAGACTTGCCTAAAAATAAAGTCATGTTGGTGCAAGTTAAATTTCAAAAACTTTCCATATTATCAGACATCTCTTTCATGCAGACGCCTGTACACTTTAATGTAAATGTCAAGGAAACATCAACCTAAAGCATAGTTCACTTGTTTTGTGTACTTTTCACTTTATTTTTCTATACAAAGTTCATATTTTCTTTTGTATCTTTAAGAAAGAAATTTCTTTGTTTCTCTGCCTGCACATGAGTTATACATACACTTGTATAACTGATTCTTTTGTAAAAGCAATTATTTCTCCATCAAATTCAATTACTTTCACTTTAAAAATGAGAAAAATAATTGAAAAACTAGCTTACAATATTCAGAAATAAATGGTACTATCATAGGTAAAAGCATTAGGGCGTCTCCAAGGTATTCCAGATATAATAATTTATAGTAAATGAGATTATTATTGCTGGGAAAAGAACCACTTAATGTCAGTTTTCTGTGGGAAAAACCAAAACAGACTAATCCAACAGGGGTGCTCAGAAACATACAGCAAGTGTTTAAAAGCTTCACGGATCCAAAACAACAAGGGAAAAACACATGCTGAGGAAGTAATTTGGAACAGGATGCTTCTGTTCATCCTTATCATAAGGAGGTAGCCTTACGGTCCTGAAAATAAGAATAGGAAACCTATTTTATCATTGTGTTCTTCCAGTTTATACCAACTTGTAGCAGCCCTACCAGCATAATTGTGGAGTAATGTAGTGTCGAGCCAAGCCTGGATACAGGGACCCAAAATAGAAATTGTTGAGCATTGAGAAGATGTGAATTGCTGTCAGAAATTCTCATAAATGGACCTCTGTGGCTGCTATGAGCAAAGCAGTCATGTCAGAATAAATTTGGTTCAACATAGTTCTATATCAATCAGCTAGTAATGGCTCACCTTCCAAAGATAGTACTACAAAATCAGTAACGACTATACAGCCACATAGCTGAACTGTTACAAATCCAAAATGAACCTTGAAAAGGATAAATCCATGGATAATATTTCCTAGATATAGACATCAAGGAATGCACCAGAGGTTGATCTGTATTCCTTGCCATTTTTACTTTCAAAGTATCACAGTCTCCTTCTCCCACAGAAGCCCTCCATGCCCTGCTAAATATCTCAACTGTAATTCTTAAGTCAAATGGGACAAAGGCATTTGGAATTGTAAGACCAGTAGTGCAAAACAATCTGTCACATGGATGTTGAGGGACAGTCCATATCCACCTGAACTCAGTCCCATCTCTTACTTGTGCTCTTCTTTGGCTGTCCCAAGATGGTTCATGAGGCACTGTGGGGATTCAGGCTCATTATCCAAAAAAATACACATCTGAAATCAACTTTCGCATATCTGATATTCATGCTTTCTCATCACTGCTCCTCTGTCTCACCTACTGAAACACTGTAAGGAAACTTTTCTGGTTTTAATTTTTCACATGCCTGTTAATGCAGAAAAGCTAATTAAAGCAAAGCACATGGAGAAATTCTGAATGGCCACTACTGGATCTCTTTTACAGTTTATACAGTGTAAAGATCAATTCTCACATTAGGATTAGCATGTAAAATGACTCCTAGCAAAACTGTTTGCAGTTTGAGGAACTTTTTGCACTTTACATGCAATACAGACTTGGGATAATTGATCCTCATAAGAATGCTGTCTTGAAGACAGCAAAGCTGAGAGACAGAGAGATCAAAGCTAAAATGCAATGCAAACATTTGTTGACCAGATAAATGGCCTCACTGACCTCAGGAATGTGTCTGAAATCTTCTTGAGTGCCTAACAGCAGAGTATCTTCTGCATTGCAGCCAAGTTTCTCAAGATATTTAAAGAGCTGACTACATTCTAATTATGAAGTAGGTAGGGATTAGATGACACAGATGAAAAACCTGACAGTGAGAAATTCATGGCAGACCCCATTGTCAGGACTGTGAGTACACCAATAGATTTTAGAAACTCTGACCAGCATTGTCTGGGACTTCCACCCTTTGCCAGGTGGAAGGAACCTCCCTGTTGGTTCAGACCTGGGCCATTCACTCTCGTTGAGCTATGTTGTTAGGATACCTGCCTTCAGTCCCACCTCTTAAATGATTCTTGGGGCTATACCACAGCCCAGTTAAGTCTTTTCCCTCATCCCATCTCCTGCTGCTTCTGACAAGACTCTCTGGATGATTCCTGGACCTCTTCACATCTTCTCCAGGTGTAGAGCTGTTGATGGAACATTCTGCCCAGCCTGTTATCATTGGTTTGTCTTGGTTTTTCTTGCCTTGTACAGTGGTCTGCTCTTGCTACTCCTTGGCACAGAAGACAGAGACATATTTTATGAGTTCTTCCCCTACTAGAATGAGTGTATGCACGATCAAAGACAAAACTAGTGTTTTTTTAAATAAATGCTTGCACTTTTCTTTTCAATGCATTTGGTCAAAATGCAATCTCAACGTCTGCATTGTAAAAACAGAAAAATGTCTGGAAGTTCACCTGTACCAAATCAAACTTACAAGAAGTCAGAACTTGTCCAGAATGGTATGTAATCTTATATAAATGCTTAAATGAACAAGATGACAAAAAGTAAGAGCTCTATTTTGAAGATCTGTGATTTGTCTTCCCCACATGTTTGTTTGTTTTGTGATTTTTCAATTAAAAAGATATGATAAAAGCTTTGGAAGCATTCAGGCCATTAATACATAATGAGAAAATACTCTGTTGATTATGTAGCTGAGAAGAAAATCAAGATAGTAGGTAGAAAGTAGGGAGGAGAAGAGCACTTAGAGAAGAACAAGATGCAATACATGATCAGAAAAAAGTGAAGGCAGTAAGTAAAGTAGAACCTTCCACAAATGAACATAGTCAAGGTCCAATTTGGCAGGTAGTGGCAGTTGTGGAGGTCAGTGCTGTATGTCAACACTTTCTGCCCTATCCATCACAGCATGCAGAGCAATTCCATTGAAATTCAATTAAGGAGGAAAACCACATGATTAACAAACATAGACATAGTAAATGCAAAGTATGCAAATTGTGCTGCAACTTTTAATTATATAAAAGGTAAAAAACCTACAGAGAAAAACTCTTGGAGGGAAATTAGCTCAAACACCATTAGAAGTATATTTTCAGCTGAAGGCAGGAGGGAGTTCAGCTGTAGAACTTCTATTAAGCTAAATTGGTGTCATGGTATAAAGTCTGTGTGCATCAAGTTGCTAATATACTCTACAAAGAATGGTTTTATGCTTCTGTAGGTGCAGTGAAGAAGAGAGAGAAAACAGTGATTTCACTGCATTATAGGTTCTGAACATTTAATTCCTTTTTCTTGAGTACATACTATTATTGTCAGTTTTGACCTGCATGATAGCAAATGCCATTTGTAGTAGAAAAAAAATTGTATGAGTTAACCACTGTGAACTGGGAAATGAGCCAACTCCTTTCATTTTTTAACTCAAGGGATTGGTTTTGCCTTTTCTCGTAATGCTCATGAGTTTTAGTAATGTTCTCACTATGAATATTCTACACGTGGAATAACAGCTCAGCTGAATGCTTCAAATTAGGCCCCAGTTTGTCTAGCTAAGTTCAATATGTTGACATGTGTGCTGTGACAGCCTAGGGGTGAGTGATTTACTGGCACCAGAAGATGCCAATGGAAAAAAAAAAACCCTCCCAAGTTAGCATTCCATTTCATTCTCCACAACAAATTGATGAAGTGTTGGAAAGCACTGACAGGGTTGTGGATTTAGAGAAAGAGGCATCTGAAGCCATTTACAGGGTGAATATATTTAGTACATTTGATATTTCTTGTTTTTCTCAGATTACATATCTATCTTTATCCTGGCTGTCTTCTATCTTTCTTGGGAATGAAGTGGCCACTAAGAAGATGAATGAAAAAGTGTGCATATTTGTTATACATATGTATGATATGCAGTCCTTTCAATAAATGTATCTTCTCATTTTAAATGCTTATATATTTCTTGTTCTTCTTTTTGACTGACTATTTCTTGTTAAAGAGCTGAGAAATCAGCTTTTATGAGGTAAGTTATACTGAAAAATATATTAATTCAATGTCAGACAATATGGATACTGGAATTTATATGTGCAGAGAGTTAACTCCATGTTCAGAAAAAAAATATATTCAGATTTTTGAAAACAGAGGACTGAAACAACTGACATGTATTTAACCACATGTAGCTAGCCAGTAGGAAGAGTCTGAAAAAGATGGAGTTAAATTCAATGTGTAAAACTGAGTTGTCTGAAAATGGTTCTTATCACAGTTTGGCAGAACTTGGTTGAAGCAGGATTATGATGAGAGATACTCTGGAACACCAGTGTCCTTTTTGTGAGAAATTTTTTTGCCACTTTAACTCTGATCAAGGAAAAGTTACTTATTAACAACAGTTATCAACTGTTACTTAAAAGTTACTACATTACCCATATTGTGTAACTCAGGCCCTATTCCTGACTACCATGCTATAAAATTTTAATGGAAATAGAAGTTTAATGGAAGTTGTTTGCAAGGAAGTAGTATAGAAGATATCTCCGACAGAGAAGGAGTGAAATTTTACTGATAGTCTATTCTGTGGAGCAAGGTACGTATCCTTTTCAGAACAGTTGAAAGGTACAGCTTTATCCAGTATCCAGTGTCCTATGAGGGTCTCAGAGCATGGGTTGAGTCGAGACCTGAGGATGACTGTGAAGGCTTCAGTAGTTTGAGTTTGGCTAAGCACAAAGATTTTTGGGAACAAAAAGGGCTTTTTTTAGGAAATTAGGGAAGTATCCTAATTATCTTGCTGTGGACCCAGTCTTTTAGTCCATCAGTGTAGTGGGTTTCTGACATACAACCAGTTCCATGCACCTACTCAGGCTGATTAAAAACTGCACTTCCTACCATCTTTGAGTTCTGGTTGGGGTGTGCTTACTGATTTTCTCATCAGCTTCCCAGTCTCTCTGGATCCATTCATTCTGCTAAGTGACACAAGGGCAGGGACTGTTCCCATACCCTGTGCCAAATGGCAGGGTTCACACTACACAGAGCTGGCTCTGGGTCTCCTTTGTGTTCCGTGTGGTGATTATGCAGCTAAATTTTTTTTTTTAACTTTTTCTTTTATTTTATTTTATTTCAGTGTAAGTTGTCTAAGAATAGAAAAAAAGGCTGTGTTAAAGGCTAGGGATTCAACATATGAATGCCTATTGGGAATAACCTGGGAATAGCCTGGCACATGCTATTGCCTGCACCACACTAAGGCAATATTTCAGAGGGTGCTAGCTGACACAGACCAAAACTGTATCAGCAGCTAAGCCCCTCTCCTAAGTCTGTCCCATTTAGAAACAGAAACACGGCTTTAGTGACTCATTTCTGCCTGTTCTACTCCGTACTGTGGAAAGGGCTCTTTGCCCATCGTTTTTGTCCTGCTCCTGTCATGCAGATTCAGGTGCCCTCCAAGAAAGGAGGGCATCGAATGACGCCTTTTTGGCCATCAAAAGCAGACATCCTCTCTGTTGTTTGACCTGCTTCTCCCAGAGGAATGCACAGAAAGTTGTAGTAAATTGCAACCCTTTTAAGGCTGAGGAAAAGACTGAGGAATATTACAGTACCGCATCTGTCAGTGGCTGTCAGGTACTTCCCAGAGGCAGCCACTGGCTCAGGAAGCCGTTAAGCTACCAAAGACCAATAAGTAGAACAGCATCCTAGCTGCAGGTCACGCTGTTCAAATTCTTGCTAGGTATCTGTAACTGCTCCCTCTCAGAGACAGAGTGCTGGGCAAGAGGTTTTGTCAGAGCTTAACAGGCTTGTCAGCGTGACAGTTCTCACTAAGTGACCAGAGTAATGATTTGACCTACAAGAGAGGAGGAGGAAGGGGGAAATACATTCTTCATCTTGTCTATCATGTTGGGTTTGGGTAGAAGAATGCCAAAGAGATTCTCTGTCTTGGGAAACCTTGGCTCCTAATTTCACCTAATCAATATCAAATCTAAGTGTAGTCTTATTATCAGGCATGTTATAAGGATTTTCATGTATTTATAAACACTGGCCTCTTAGAAGGAAAAAGGCTTTAAAATATATGAATGCTATAATCTTAAAGCCTCTGTCAAAATATTATTTCTGGCTGTTTTGGACACAGATGACTCAGTTTTAGAAAATCATACCCTTTTCACAGACAAACCCTACCCAAAGGCAAAACACATGAAAGAAATTACCTGTCATAGCTTTTCATTTGTGTGCACTCATGCAATGATTCATGATATTTACTTGGTACTGGGGCACAGCAAAATATGCTTAAATTTATCTTTCAGCATTTAATAATGCATGCATTTATTTTTATGCAGAGATAGCTCACCTTTTTCCAACTGATATATTTCAAAATATTGTCGCTAAAAAAAAAAAAAAAAAAAAAAAAAGAGACATGAGATCCACCCAAAGTGATAGATTATTATCAACTTACTATAATTTTACCAGTATATGCATGGAACAATCTATATCAGAGCAAATTGAGTTTTTTTATTCTTCCTGGGTAGTTGTAGCTTTTTAGCTGCATAACATTGGACTATAGGTATCACAAGAAAAACCTGAGGCTGACACATCCCATGAAGTTCATGCTTCATATGGGAACTTAGCCCAGTGAGCAATTTACTTTGGAAAAAGTCAGAGACTGTTCTTATTGTAAACTCTCTGAAAGAAGAAAGGAAATACTCTATGTTTAAGAAAATCAGCTCTTCACAAGACATTTGTAGACCTTGTAGAGCTCTTTGCTATTGACAAATGGAGGCGTGGTAGGACATAGGATGAGGAGTATTTCCTTGAAAAACAGGGATCTGCACACGGCACAGAGGAGCAGAGTCTGACTGCAGCTTGTCAGTGTGCCTCTGGCAAGGCTCCTTTACTTCAAAGGACATGCTACGAGGTACAGATAAATTGTCCCTTCTTGCCTTGGCTATAGCACTGCATAACAATCAGGGCCACATGTGCTGAATGCTTTGATTAGAGGAGCAAAAAATCAGACCAACCAGCTGCATCTTGTATGTGGAGCAGTAGAGAAGCCATTGTGCTAAGCTGATTTCTGTGAGAATCTATAGCATAAAACAGTTGTGTATTTCAGTAATTGGGGGACAGACAACAGAATGTATCTGTGATGAGATTGGAAAGCAGAGTACATTCGGCAGAATTATCCAAAAATGGAAGAAATTGTGGCTAGCTTTTAAAAAATATTTTGGAAACTCAGTCTCAAGGTCCTGTGTATCAGTCATGCACCAAAGGCATCTTAAAATGCTTTTGTGCTTTTTAAGAATCTAGAAGCAAATGTCACTGTCCTTTTGATTTACTTTTTCTCTTTCTCTCCTCTCTCTGATTAACACTGTCACAGTGGTTCTTTATTTTCAAGAACTACCAGGTGAAAAAAAGGAAAAAGAAATTGCCCTTAGCCTAATCCTTTAACTTTCCAACTAAAATTCTTAACTGGGCTAGTGTTTAGGGAGGAATAAAACACAAAGGGTATAAGCACAAAGAGTATAGGCAGGTATTTGCCAGATATCATGCCTAACTCCAACACCTCCAGTTTTCTTGCTCTTGTCCCCAGATTATCTTAACCAGAGGTCTCCAAGTGTGCCAGTTATTTACTTCCCTAAGAAGGTATGCAGGAGAGTGCCAACTGATAACACAGTACATGCCACTTGTCAGCCCAAAACAAGAACAACAATTTCTAAATACTTTGTTATTAATAACACTGGGTTACCTGGCTGTTATAAGAAATGCAAAGGTCATGCCACGTTCAAGCCTGACTTTTCATCAGAGCAAGATATAAACTTCAAGTTAAGAGTTGTCAACCTTTCTAAGAACTAGAAAACAATTGATTTATTATTGTCCTTTCTCTATGAAATAAAGATCTTAAATGATACTGACCATAAGCAAGAGATCTGGCAACATAAAATTGTTTCATTTCTATTGTCATATACCTTCTTTTTCTTTTACCAAAACTTTACCACTTAAGGAACATTGCTACAACATTCTGGTTTGTTCCTAGTTTTTGTAAAACACCACTTCCATTCCTGAAAGTAAAATAAAGAGAAAACAGATTGTATCCGATTTAAAAATTTATTTCAAAACCCTCAAGATTTAGACTAAGCCTTGCAATATGATAAAGGGACAAGGGACAATCTGAGAACTTTAGACTTTGTGTTGCTTGCGTGAAAATCTGTTCAGCTTTGGCCAAATCACAAACTAATAGAAATACCATTTACAGGAAAATATATGAACACTTGAGCTAAATCTGAACACAATGCAACGCCATGCAAATATGCTTATTTGGGTCCCAGTCCAGTGTCTCTGAGAGGCACTGCATTGTATTTGCACCCTTTACTGCTGCCTAAATTTCTGTGTAATCTAAGTAAAGCAAGCAAGCACCATCTGGTTGTATGTGTTCAAGCATTTCCCCTAATCAGAGCTGGCAGACAGCTTCAGTCTTAAGCAGAGACTCACACCATTGATCCAAAAAGTTTCATAAACATGAATCATCAGATCAGAAGAGAAATAGATTGTGCAGGAAAAAGACTGCAGTGAACAGCTAAGAGATCTATTTCTTTCTACTAAAACATTAACAAGTAGTAATAAGCAAGCTGTCAGTTCTGTACTCTTGTGTTACTTTACTACAGAATTAGACAGCTACTTGCTTCCCTAATTGCTCTACTCCCTGTGAACCTCTACACGTTTGTACCAGTTGCTCTTGGTTGGACTTAGATCAGCCCTTAGTTATGTGTTTATCATATATACACACTCCTGAGAATCAGGAAAAACCTTACAAACTGCAGATACTAATATGTTATCTAACAGTCGTCAATGCTTTACAAGGTTTCTTGTGATTAGCTTCTCTGCTTTGAATCTGTTGGCAATAAATGCTAGCAAAACAAACTTAAGAGATGCAAACACAAAGAAGAAAACAAACCAGTAAACTGCTTTAATCACATGAATGCTAAAATTGCAAAAGTCTACCATAATTCTCCTCAAATATGGGATGCTGAAAAAAGGTTGAAAGAGAAAAAAACCCCATTATTCTGTGCAAAATGTTTAGTGGAATTCTCAAAAATCAAGCAGCCCTAAAGATTAAGAGAGGTCCTTCATAAATGCTAAAATACGCAGCCATGTGTGTATTTTCAGTATGTAGAGATACCACAAAAATTACTCAAATTACTGGCAGAATAAAGCATGAGTTCATCTAGTTCATCTCCCTGCCTACCTACAGTATCCATGTCTCTTTGTGATTCTTGTCTAATTCATATTTAGTTTAATTGATGAGGATTCAACACTATCTTAGGCAACATTAGCCAGAGACAGATTACCTAATGCTTCTACCACACCATCTCTGTTGTTGTAACTCATACCCACTACTTCCTGTCTTCTCTGCAACATTGTATTCCTTTTCTCTTTTCCTGCAAATTTGAAGCTCCACCACTCCTTCCCACAGTCTTTGCTCCTCCAGACTAAACAACTGCCTTTTCTTCCATTTTTCCAAACAGGTCATGTTTCAGACCTTTTGACCTGTAACTTTACTGCAGTACTAATCACTCAAGGACATTATTCCCTGAAATGATGCAACTCAGATATACCAAAGTTAGGCAGGCTGCCCAGTAGAGGCAACAAATCCTTAGGTTAAAACCATGCTCCTGTGTTGCTGACTCTTCATCCTCAGCCTGCCAGTTTGTTTACTTTAATCATCTTTTGGATCTCATCATAAACTTCTTAATCCTCTTCCCAATACATCTGAGCAGCACAGAGAGCAGCCAAGCCACACACACCTTCTACTGGGAATTACCTTGATCCTTTGTATAGATATCTAATAGCATTCATAGTTACAGCTGAAGCCCTTTGCAGGCTTGACAGGTACCTGACCTCATACACCATGTGCAAAAACACTCAGCAGCACTCAGGTGGAAAGCCTGATCAAAGGACCTGTTTTTTTTTTAAATTTCTCCCTGGCATCTTTCCAGCTCTCTAGAAGAGTTGAACCTCCTGTTGTGTCTGACAAGAACAACAGTTTTTTTCTGAAGCCCTTGCTGTTTTCCATACTAGCACACTGATTTTCATTATGGATAGAGATCAGAACTGACCACTGCTGGGAGTGCTAGGTAGTAATAACTAGGCAAGCAATGAATACCAAAGGGTTGAAGAGGGGTCAGAGAAGCACACAGATTTATGAAGATGAAACACAGGTAGTGCTGCATTATAACAAAAGTAATGGTTTTGTGGATGATGCTGAGTTTAGTCTTTTGGCTGCTCTAATAGAACAAATTGGTACAAATTAATGTACAAAGTAGAAACTGGACACAAGCATGTAGGGCCTTTACATTTCAAACATCACCTTCTGATTCATGTATTTTAGGCTGTCTGTACATTCAGAAAATGGGAAAGCTACTCCAGACTGCAGTGGTGGATGACTTTGAGATCACTGTAAGATTAGGTAGGTAGAAATTATTTTCATCTCTGTTGCACAGGTGATATTTTACTTGTGTGCTTCCACGGTCCAGTACATATTTGCAGTACAAAAACTAATAAAACTGCTCCAAGACAGTTTTCCTTGCCACTCAGTTGCACTGGAACATTTTCTAGAGGAAAGCCAGGCCAAAGGAAAGAAAACATGCTATAAAACATTAAAACAGTGTTTGCTTTCACTCATAGTGGCTGGAACAATTCTTTCCCAGGAGACTTTCCCACAAGATCTGTTCTCTCTTAAAATGCTCACTTACTCATTACTTTCACTTCCTTTGTCTTGGAATTTCTAAACAAATTATTACTTTAAGGTTTTCAGAAAATATTTTTCTTTTTCTAAAGGTGACACTACTTGGACCCTCTGATTTGGTTTTCTGTTAGTCCAGATGCAGAACAAACTTATATTAAATTCTAGTTATCCTAAAAGCAAATGAGGATATTCCTGTAGGGTGGTTATACCACATTAAGCATACCAACTCTGTTTTGTAAGGTTTCTGCACAGCAGAAAATACCCATGGTTTTATGGGTGGTTCTGATTTTCCCCTAAAAGAGCGATAATCTATGTGTCTGGGTCTTCCTAGAACAAAGAAAAGGCATTGCAAAGCTCTGGATGTCTTGCAGGCAAACCTGGTCCTAGCTTTCCTGTGTGACAGCTCTGACAATCTTTCTTGAGAAAAATTCTGCATGTTTGGGCTACCTGACGCTCCATGCCTTTGGAGCAAAATTGAAGCAATTTTGAAAAATTATTTCATTCTGTGAAAATTTTGAAGCTTTCTGAAGATGTTTAAAGGCAAGACAGAATTTGATGGGAGATACTGTCATTCTAAGTATGCTGATTTTCTTAGTTATGGTCAAAAGTGCTAAATTTAATGTTTGAGTGGAGACAAGGCACTGTTACTAAAGTGCATTCCATTTGAGGAAAAAAGCAGGAGTAAGAAATATATTAGAAATAAGGTAGAGTTGAAAGCAAGTATAAAATAATGATAATGAACTAATAATAGTAAAACCACAAGGAAATATTTCAGGTTTAGCTTTTATTTGCACCATATAGCTTGACTTTGTCTTACTTCTCACAGTCTATGGGAAAAGGATCTTTGAGCATCTGAGAGCCAGCCCTCATGTGTTTACGTCTTGTAAAGACAAAAAGCAAGAAATATGGTTTATGAAGAACATGAGGACAAGGAAGTGAAACCTGCATTACTGGCTGATAGGCCTTGCAGGAACCATGAAATACTATCTCTCTGCAGGAGCTGTCAGAAAACTTCAGCTGCTCCTAGGCATTCTCTGGCATGCAGAGAAGCCTGTAGGGATAAAAGCTATGCAGGTGCCGACATGCAATGCAGGATGACATGGATCTAATCATACCTCTTCCCCGAATCTGTATGCAGGGTAGCATTCCTAGTATTTCCATCCTATCCTCTACTAGGACGTAAAGCAAAATTTAAGAGAAGACAGAATAGTCTCTGATCTGTGTGTCTGCCTGGAGTGAGGCATTATGAGCTTCAAACTTTTCTAGAAAGAAGAAAGTCCTTTAAATAAAGCCCTTGCATCCAGCAAGGAGGAGTTTTGATTCCTCAGTGTGACCAATTTTCTATGGTGAGCCAGTTAATGTTAGTGCCAGAGTAGTAAGAGAAAGGAGAGGGTACCTGTGCTTGTCATTTGTAGTTCAGTATGCTGCAGGAATGCTTGGAGATCTTCTGGTTATCTACAGCCAAAATGTGCTCCAAGAGATAAGTATCATTATTTGAAGTTTCTGCCAACCTCTTCCACTTTTCAAAGGCAGTATGTAGAGGCTTGCATTAATTGTGCTCTAACATGGGATCAGGGCTGTCATCTTGGAACAGAGTGCTCAAAAGTACTTAATATTTGTCTAATTATACTTCAGATGTTTGAAAGATGGAAGTGGTATTTATCTCAAAACTTTGCATTATGAAACTACCGTTTGTCAAATTAAAAGCCCTCTTTTTCTCATCAAACATTTACAGAGAAATTCAGGTGGTGTGATTTCACTATGTCAAGAGTAGCATTACTGTTAGTCACAGCAGTGAAAAATGGATTCTTAAAAGTCTGGAAAATAGAGACATAGAATTGACATTTAGCCCAGCAACTGAAGTCATAAGCTGAAACCTTAGGGGTTTTGAAAGGTAAGCTGCATGGCAAACTCTTGGTGTTCAACTCAGATCATACAATCAGAAACAGAGAATCGCAAAATGGCCTGGGTTGGAAGGAGCTTTAAAAGACCATTTTGTTCCAACCTTTCTGGCATGGAAAGGGAATCTTTCATTGGACTAGATTATTTAGTGCCCCATCTAGTCTGGTCTTGAGTATCTCAAGGGTTGTGAACACAACTCCTCTTGTTAATCCGTTCCAGTTCCTCACCATGCTCACATTAAAGAATTTCTTCCTAAAACTTAATGTGAACCTACTCTTCTTCAGTTTAAAACCATTGCTCCTTGTCCTGACACTACACTCCCTTGCAAAAAGTCCCTCTCCAGCTCTTGTGACCCCTCTGGTAGGGGTAGTTAGATACAGGAAGGTGCTGTAAAGTCTCCTGTGAACCTTTGCTTCTCCAGGATTAATGACCCAAATGGTCTCAACCTTTTCTAATAGGAGAGATGCTTCAGCCCCCTGATCATTTTTGTGGCCTTCTCTGGACTTGCTCTGGCAGGTCCATGGCCTTCTTTATGCTGTGGACCCCAGAGCTGGATGCAGTTCTCAGGGAGGATCTCACCAGAGCAGAGTAGAGGGAGAGATTCACCAGACTCATCCTGCTGGCCACACTGTTCTGGAGGCAGCCCAGGGTACAACTGGCTTTCTGGGCTGCACGTGCACCACCTAGACTCTATTTCAGTTTGAGATTGTGTCAGTCAGGTGCAGGACCTGGTAATTGGCTGTGTTGAACTTTGCACAGATCCACCTTTCAAAACTGTCCAGGTCCCTCTGGGCAGAATCTCTTCCCACCAGTGTGGTGACCACACCACACAGCTTGGTGCCACCAGAGATCTTTCTGAGGGTGCCCTCAATCCCACTGTCCATGTCACATAACTGAAATAGCATCCCAACAGTGATCCCTGAGGGACACCACCAGTCTCCACTTAGATATTGAGCTGTTGATTGCAACTCTTTGAGTGTTACCCTCGACCCAATTTTTTAACCAAGTGGCCCCTCTGTCCAATCCATGTCTCTCCAGTTTATGTGCCAGAGAGTGTCAAATTCTTTGCACAGGTCCAGGTAGAGGATGTCTCTTACCCTGTGCTTATCCACTGCTGCTGCAAGCCCATAGTGGAAGGTGACCAAATTTGTCAAGCGCATTTTACCCTTACTGATGGGTAACATGATTACACCATGTTAATATGGTGATTGGCTGTCAACAATTACCTCTTCATTTTCCATGTGCCTTAGCACAGTTTTCAGGAGAATCCTCTGCATGATCTTACCAACCACTGAGGTGAGACTGACCGGCCTGTAGTTCCCTTTTTGAAAATAGGGCATTATCCAATCAGTGGGTGTTTGACTGGACTGCCATGGCTTCTCAACTATTATGGTTAACACCTTAGTAACTTTCTCAGGACTCATGGATGTATGTCATCATGGACTTTCACACCTTCAAGTTCCTTAGGTGTTCGTGAACCCAGTCATGTTCTACAGCAGGTGGTTCTTCATTCTCCCAATACTTGCTTGAGGATGGCAGTCATGATCTTGAATATATGGTTTTCTTCCTGGCAGAATATCACAAGTATCTTGAGATACACTATGTGAGAAGACAGAAAGAAGAAATTTCTAAGACTTTATCCCAAAAGAAAAGGCACAATTCAGCTCTAGAAAAACATTAAATAGAGACCCCTAATGTTTTGGGTTTTTTTCTTCAGTGTTTGATATAGCCAGGCTGATACAGCACTCTGCAGTTCTGTTTCTGTTCAGGAAAAGACAGACCTTAAAAAAATTCACATGGACATTTCTTCAATCTGCTTAACAGAACTGTGGAACTATTGAAAGCCTACAAAAATCCTGTGTGTGTGTCAAGTAGTAGATAAATCCATAAAATATCCCGCTGAAGCAAATGGGACAAAATTCTGGGATACTGTAACATCCTCACTGATGGCATAAACATCTCCCATTTATCATCAGTTGATGTGGATTGTATAAATTTGGAGGCAGTAGAAAGACAAGTACCTTCAAAAGTCCTCAAATCTCAAAATATCACCCAGAGATTTCAAGTAAACTTTTGATGCTATGTTTAAAGCCTGAACTCCACCTTGGCTAACCAAATGGGGAAATAAATTATGTTCCTGAACTGAATTATTCCCTTCAAAGTCAGTCATGACTAGCTCAGAAACAGCCGAGGAATTTCAGCAGGTCCCATAGCTATAACTTTCCCTTCCCTTTTCTCTTTAGTCTTGGGAAAATCTAGTTAAGCTTCACCATATCTACCAGATTGGGTTTTGGATTTGGTTTTTCCTTTGGGTTTTTTTTTGTTTGTTTGTTTTGGTTTGGGGTTTTTTTGTGTTTTTTTGTGTTTTTTTGGGGGGGTGTTTGCATATAGCTTATCCTCAAATGCTCAATCAATCCTGAGACAGAACAATAGTGTAATTTTACACTGAAAGCTTAAATTGAAATATTATCCCCTTGTGAAATCCCAGTCTAACACATAAACCACTAGATGGTTGTGCATAAATGGCTGTATCACATTTGCTCTCATTCACGTCTTTTAGACTGTTGACACTACCACAATCCTCAAATAGAGCACCACGGACTTGAACAAAAGACCAAGAAAAGGATAATTTTTTTCAACACTTAATAAATTTGACATGATTAAAGAGAATTCTTGTGTTTGTGGACAAGAAATCTTTTTCTTCCAGATGCCAAAGCTAAATGATGAGGCATTGTACTAACTGCAAAAGTAAAATCCTACTCACTATTACTTCCAGCCTAGCTTTAGGACTAGAACTAAGATGTTGTATCTTCTAGAACATATTCCTTTGCTTTGGTTTGCATATTATGTCCTTTCCAATACTCTTCAATTCAAAATATACCATCTTCAGAGAACGTCAGTAGGATTGGCTATTTTAAGTAGCGTTGCTTCACTGCACACAGGCTGAGCTTCTGAAGATCTGAAGTGTGGCTTGTTTACTGACATTTGAGTAAGACCCTCTGAGAGTGATGGATGTCTTATTTACAGAGTAGCTAATAACTAAGAGCCAGTGCCAGGGACCCCACCAAGCTTAAGCAAAAACACATTTGGGGATTGGCCTTGTTCTGGCCCAGTTCTTGGCTGTATATGTATGGTACAAGCACACTGCTCCCAGGTCCTGGAGAAGTTACACAGCCCTAAAACAGTCTTTTCTCAAGGTATACCTTTTCCTCTTTCCCAGAGAAACTGATGGAAGTTTTACCATCTTTCCCAATCATCACTTTCTAACTACCTGTAGAGAGATCTGTTCCTGCTATGAGGCAGTGTTTTTAGCTCTGTTAAAATCCTGCCAGGATTTTGACCATCCCAACCCATCCCATTCCACCCACCCCATGCAAACCTGTCTCACCCTGTCTTGTCCCATTCTGTCTCATGCATTTCTTTCACCAGCTCCCTTCCCAGTCCACCAGTAGGGGAAAGTTTTTCAAAGGAGAAAAAGTCATCCATAGCTTTGTTCTTATTTTACTGCTGAAAATGATATTTAATTGGCAGCAACACATAACCAATGCAGCTAGAAAAAACAACACCAAATTCTGTTTTCCCTCATATATCATTGATAAAGCTGTCAGCTAAAGCTTTTCTTTTTTATTTTTGTCCCTAGAGATCATGACTGACCTAAAAGGAACTTAGTTGGCTTTTAGAAATACTGGTCTGTTTGAAGTCATGATGAAGGACAGATGGAATTAAAATCCCACAGAGCTCTTTTTAGAAAGAGTTTTCTAATGACAGCTGGATTTTAGCCAAGCCATTGTCTCTGTTTCTCAATGTTGACAGCAGCAACGCTCAGCAAGTACCTATATCTGGTCAGATGACAATCTCAAAAACAAATGCAAATAAATCGTGGCTTTTAGAAATACTGGTCTGTTTGAAGTCATGATGAAGGACAGATGGAATTAAAATCCCACAGAGCTCTTTTTAGAAAGAGTTTTCTAATGACAGCTGGATTTTAGCCAAGCCATTGTCTCTGTTTCTCAATGTTGACAGCAGCAACGNAAAAAAAAAGATAATAACGCAGGTAGTTTAGGTAGTTATTACTCCTTTTTAAAAGCTGCATTTGTGCTTAATTTCAGCAGAAAAAGAAACAAATTTTAGGAAAAAAAAAGGATGCATTAGAAGGAAAGTATTCAGGGAAAAGGGAATGTGTTTGGGAGGTAAACAAAAATCTATTCTATAAAGAAATGTTCCTGTAAAGAAATGTTATAAGGGAAAATGAGATTATGTTTTAAACATCATTATTCCACAGTTATTGATAGACATTTGAATACTGCCTGTGCTGCTGACTTCAGAAGCAAGCAACAAGATTTAGCTTTTGGGTCACTCAACATTGAAATTTTTATTTTTATTTTTTGAATCACGAGCATTCTTCTCTTAATCTCTTCGAATTTGAATGGCTGCTTCTTTGGAGCTATTTTCTCTCGTCTTCCCTACCACTAAGCACTCTCCTGCTTCCAGTACTTACACATTTTTCAGGCCTCCTCTGCTCTCTATGCTTTCTTACTAGAATGCAAAGAATAAATCTCACTTGCTGTCAACTCCATTTTCAATTAAACCACAATTTGGCTTTTTTCTTTGAACAATTTCCTCATATTTATTTTCCTCAATTCAGACTTTTCCCAAAGACTGAATTACAAAAAAGCAGAAGATAGGATTAGGAAGTATTAGGATCTATGCTGCTGCCCCCAAGTTTCTTTGACTCTTTGTCCTCTGGATGAGCTTTATGTGTTACTCTTGAAAGGTGTGCTGGTTCCTTGAAATCAGTCCAAAATGAGAGATTTGGGAGCACTACCAAGAGCATCTGTGAAACCTCTTTTGTCAGAATACTTGTACAAACTTTATTTTCACAAAATTATTTAGATGCTCCAAGTGTCACAGTAAATTTTTCAAAACCCTTTGAAAACCTTTGAAACTCCTGGTTCTCTCTTCGGATGATCAGAATGATTTTGTAGTTCCGTAGAAAGTTTGTAGNAATGTGATGGTTATTTATCAGGACAAAATAAACATATTTCATGCTGAGAAGAACACAAGTCTTCATGCTCCTAACACAGATGGTCAGTGAAGGAATGCTGATGAAACCGAGCTTCCAGATATATTCATGAGCTAGAAATTAAATGTCAGGTGTTGCCACAAAACCTACCATCAGTGCTTTTCAAACATGGCATCAATGTTATTTTCCAAGAAACAGGTCACACAGACATAAACATAGGAATTTTGTGGGTAAATACTGTTACAAAAAATGTCTTATCTACATAGGTTAAACTAAGAGGAGAAAGCTCAGAGTTATGTAAGAAAGACAAGCTATATCTCCTAATTAGAGTTGAAGGAAATCCAAAACCACTCAGTCCTTACATAGAACACTAATTACTCCCTCTAAGTAATTAGAAAGCAAAGGCAGTGAGAAGGAAATCATAATACCAGCAAAAGGTAACTTAGACTGTATTGCTTATTTAAATATCAGGAAGGCATTGTGTAGCAGTCACCATTCAAAATGTGTTAATAGATTTTAATTAATTATTTTAATTAATAGTTGCATTATTTTATTATTTGCTTTATATTATATTTACATGTATATTTATTAAGACCTGGTGAAATGGAAAATTTTAGTAATGCAGACTACCAAAGGAAGCTTGTACCTGTATAACCAAACCCCTCAAAAAGTGTGAAAGAAGTGTGAAGCCTTTAGAGTAAAGACACAAAAAACCCTCTTGCTCCTGAGAAAAAGAAATGGAAAATACACAGTATAGCCTTTTGTGTATTTTTTACACAAGGATATGCAAGTTACATTACTCTACATACCATGTCAGTCTTACATGATATACAGAAACAATCTCCCTTAATGGTCTGCCTAATACTCTAAAATTAGAAATAAACTTCAAATCAATTTTTTACATAAAACATTTTAAAAAACAAATGCTGGCAATATCATTTAGTAATAGCCTACATTTTGCTTCTTCAATAAATGAAAAATTTCCTATATGCTCCTTCCATTTCTTTCAGAAAAGAGAATAAAGAAAGAAAACAAAATTCTTGGTGCCAGTATGCTTCCACTTTACTCATTAAAGCCTATTTATTAGTCCTATGTCTCCTACCTGAATGCCCACTTGCTGCCCTTCAGGAGTGCCCATTTATGACTGGCTTTTGAGTACTAGCATAAAAACAAGAAATTCACTCCTGCTAGAGTAGTGTTTAAGGCCCAAAAGACTTTCCTTTTTCTATAAAAATCTCAGACCTGTTTTTTTTTAACAGATTTTAAGTGGTTCATAACATCATAAATCTTTTCTACTAATGTCAAGTGCGGTGAGTGGCTAGCAGAAATATTTTGTGACTGATTAAACAAAAGCAGCTCTTAGGCATGTCAGTTAAGGTTTATGGTCTTGAGATTTGCTGTTTTAAAGACAGCCTGTGGTTACAATAAGGGGCACTTCAAAAGGCANAAAAAAAAATTTTTTGAATTAAAAAAAAAAAAAAAAAAAGATAATAACGCAGGTAGTTTAGGTAGTTATTACTCCTTTTTAAAAGCTGCATTTGTGCTTAATTTCAGCAGAAAAAGAAACAAATTTTAGGAAAAAAAAAGGATGCATTAGAAGGAAAGTATTCAGGGAAAAGGGAATGTGTTTGGGAGGTAAACAAAAATCTATTCTATAAAGAAATGTTCCTGTAAAGAAATGTTATAAGGGAAAATGAGATTATGTTTTAAACATCATTATTCCACAGTTATTGATAGACATTTGAATACTGCCTGTGCTGCTGACTTCAGAAGCAAGCAACAAGATTTAGCTTTTGGGTCACTCAACATTGAAATTTTTATTTTTATTTTTTGAATCACGAGCATTCTTCTCTTAATCTCTTCGAATTTGAATGGCTGCTTCTTTGGAGCTATTTTCTCTCGTCTTCCCTACCACTAAGCACTCTCCTGCTTCCAGTACTTACACATTTTTCAGGCCTCCTCTGCTCTCTATGCTTTCTTACTAGAATGCAAAGAATAAATCTCACTTGCTGTCAACTCCATTTTCAATTAAACCACAATTTGGCTTTTTTCTTTGAACAATTTCCTCATATTTATTTTCCTCAATTCAGACTTTTCCCAAAGACTGAATTACAAAAAAGCAGAAGATAGGATTAGGAAGTATTAGGATCTATGCTGCTGCCCCCAAGTTTCTTTGACTCTTTGTCCTCTGGATGAGCTTTATGTGTTACTCTTGAAAGGTGTGCTGGTTCCTTGAAATCAGTCCAAAATGAGAGATTTGGGAGCACTACCAAGAGCATCTGTGAAACCTCTTTTGTCAGAATACTTGTACAAACTTTATTTTCACAAAATTATTTAGATGCTCCAAGTGTCACAGTAAATTTTTCAAAACCCTTTGAAAACCTTTGAAACTCCTGGTTCTCTCTTCGGATGATCAGAATGATTTTGTAGTTCCGTAGAAAGTTTGTAGCCACTTAAAGTTGCGATCGCAATTTTTTTTCCCAAATTATGTGGCTAAGTAGGGAAGGCCACCTCCTTCACCTAACATCTTGAGAAAAACCAGAACTGTGGCACAGTCTGAGCAGCTCCAGTTTATTGAAGGGTGCTCCTTGTGTCATGAGTGAATTGGCAAGGGCTCAGCAAAGTAGCTCCATCAGCGAGTTTATCCTTGTGATACAGTTCAGCTGCTGGAATGCCCATTTCTGCTATGTCACCAAAACAAACTAACCTTTGGTATGGTATATAAGTCACAATTCTTTATTCTAGTACCGCAGAAGACTGAAACATTCAGAGCTTAAAGATGGCATTCCTTTCCAAATAAACCTGTCTTACTACACAAGAGAGATGACTGTTGGTCAGAGAAGAGGCTCTATAAAAGTTAAAGTGTGAGGACTTCAGATCAATCAATAACTTTCCCTACAACCTGTACTAAATAATTTGATTTTTTCTCAGTGACTTCAACACCTAAAAAACAAATGGCTAAAGTTTGACACTTAGAACATTTCTTAATCCTGGTTGATCAAATGTAACAAAAGTTTTCAGGTATAAATAGAAAATCAGCTTTTAAATTTCTAATAATCATAATGTGATGGTTATTTATCAGGACAAAATAAACATATTTCATGCTGAGAAGAACACAAGTCTTCATGCTCCTAACACAGATGGTCAGTGAAGGAATGCTGATGAAACCGAGCTTCCAGATATATTCATGAGCTAGAAATTAAATGTCAGGTGTTGCCACAAAACCTACCATCAGTGCTTTTCAAACATGGCATCAATGTTATTTTCCAAGAAACAGGTCACACAGACATAAACATAGGAATTTTGTGGGTAAATACTGTTACAAAAAATGTCTTATCTACATAGGTTAAACTAAGAGGAGAAAGCTCAGAGTTATGTAAGAAAGACAAGCTATATCTCCTAATTAGAGTTGAAGGAAATCCAAAACCACTCAGTCCTTACATAGAACACTAATTACTCCCTCTAAGTAATTAGAAAGCAAAGGCAGTGAGAAGGAAATCATAATACCAGCAAAAGGTAACTTAGACTGTATTGCTTATTTAAATATCAGGAAGGCATTGTGTAGCAGTCACCATTCAAAATGTGTTAATAGATTTTAATTAATTATTTTAATTAATAGTTGCATTATTTTATTATTTGCTTTATANTCAGAAAAGAGAATAAAGAAAGAAAACAAAATTCTTGGTGCCAGTATGCTTCCACTTTACTCATTAAAGCCTATTTATTAGTCCTATGTCTCCTACCTGAATGCCCACTTGCTGCCCTTCAGGAGTGCCCATTTATGACTGGCTTTTGAGTACTAGCATAAAAACAAGAAATTCACTCCTGCTAGAGTAGTGTTTAAGGCCCAAAAGACTTTCCTTTTTCTATAAAAATCTCAGACCTGTTTTTTTTTAACAGATTTTAAGTGGTTCATAACATCATAAATCTTTTCTACTAATGTCAAGTGCGGTGAGTGGCTAGCAGAAATATTTTGTGACTGATTAAACAAAAGCAGCTCTTAGGCATGTCAGTTAAGGTTTATGGTCTTGAGATTTGCTGTTTTAAAGACAGCCTGTGGTTACAATAAGGGGCACTTCAAAAGGCAGGCTGCATTTCTTGAATTGAGACATTGACTGATGCTGGAAAAACCTCCATTCTTAGTTCAGTTTCAGAAGAGACAGCAACGGTGTGATCTCACAACAGTTTATGCAAGAAATCCTGCATCTTTTTGACTACACAGTATGCTTAGAAAGAAAAACAAGATCAATAATTATAAAGCTCCCATCAGAAAAGGGCTGTGATAAGATTTTACCTAGCTGCAACTTCAGATCTGATGCACACGTTCTAACCATTACATCCACTTCTGTAAGTGCTCCAAAAAGACAGCTCCAGGTACTACAATAAAGAGTAACAGTCTTTACAAAAATCAACATTATTAAAGCCATTTTCCAAGCATAAAAATTGTTTAAAACAGGGCAAAACTGGGTATAAACCATATACAACTTTGAGAGCTTAAGGAGCCTCTCCCTGTTCCACCACAATTACCCTCTGAACCAGCATGATCTGAGAATATAAAGAGAGACAGCAACCATTTCTAGTGCTCAAGATGGATGACAGCAAATGTGCCTTCGCTTCTGCACATGGGCCTTCTACTTCTGGCTTTCCTGTCTGCCTGTGACTGGAGCCTATAATGAAAAAATGTGGAAAAATTCTGCCTACTGCTGCCCTGTAGATAAAACTGCAACTTCATGTGTACAAATGCCTTTTCTCACAAAGCTTAAATTCTGAATTTTTGTGGATGGTGAACTAGCTCACCAGAAATCCTCTGTGAAAGTACAAAGTATAAGAGTTACTGAGGAAATCCTATTGCAGAGGGCATGGGATCCAGTCCTGTCTGTTCTTTATTGTTGTGTGACTGCACTGCATTGCATGTTTCTTACATAAAAATGATAGGCTGCAGCTATTGCGCTGAAATAAAGACCTGGATACAACTGCCAGACATCTTGGTCAAATGCACAGGAATCCTGCTGAAACTGGACAAATTTTGTTGAGGATGCAGTGTACACAAATGTCATGCAAAATCCCTGACTTTTGGCAATGCTGATCTTTTCTCTTATGTTTTCAACTGAGAGCCAGTCATATCCTGTAGCATCCGCTACTCACATATGCACACACTGATAAAGATGAGACATGACATTTGCACTGGGGACTTCAATTGCAGAAGAAAAATTCAATCATTTCTGGCAGGCCTTGCCATTCTAATTTCCCAGAAGACTTGCAGGTGACCCATTAAACTTCCTTCAACTCTACTCTAGGAAATAAACTGACCCAATGCTTCCTGCTTTAGCCTGTGATTATTAAATGTGTGCAGTGCTGATTCATGGAGACACAGCTGTAGTTATTAAAGTTCAAATTAATGTCTTGCTTGATTTGCACAATCAAGATGCTCTCTGTATAGGGTTGTATTTTCTCTTGGAGAAAGTTGATCATGTCTATATCACTTTCATCCCTGTTAGCAAGTTGACCATGTGTCAAAGCACAATATGGCCATTGCAAAACTCTGCTTGCCTTCTCACTGCATCTTTGTTTGTGTACTACAAAGAAAAAAATAAAGTGCTTCTGTCAGTGTAGCATCTTTAATATCATATAGCACAATCAAGTTATTTTTGGTAAGGTTTGATGGTGAGCATTTTCTGTTTGTGCTTGAGATTATAATTCCGGGCAGAAATTTACTTTCTTATGCTAATATGATTATAATTATGTTCCAAAAGTCTTCTGTAAAATGCAAACATGGCTGCTTTGTTTCAGTGCCCTTCTTGAAAATTTCTTGTCCAAATTTCCAGTAGCGCCTGATACATTTGGTAAACACTGAAAAGGCCAGAGATATGAAGAATGGGGAAAAGGAATCAAGTACTGTGCAAGCTAAAAATATGTATTTAAGAGAGAAACTGAAATCTACATTACAAATAATTAGGAAATTCTTAGTTGTTCATATGCTAAAGATGCAACTCCAGGTAAGTGAAACATAAAACCACCCTGTAACTGGTAGAAATCGTAGGAAAGAATTGTGTGAAAGATAATGACTCTGGAATTACTGAAATATAGAACAATACACATATGAATAATTTCACTAATAAAATCCCCTAAATGCAGTGAAGGTCCATAAGAAGTGCTCATCTAGACAATTATAATGAAACATTTTGTAAACATTCAACTTAGTAAAGAACTGTTATAATGGTTAGGCATACATCCTGTGTTATAACATGTCTGCTGAATGCCTTCTGCAGATATAGAGAAATCATTATTATAATTTAAAAAAGATTGCACCAAACTGCTTTCACCAGTTTTCCAGGACTGCATGCTATCTCCCATTTTCTGAAAGAATTTTAATTTGAAAGTAGATGTAAATATTTTGGATGTCACAAAATTAGGGGCGTGGCAAGTGAAAACAAAGGTAAGTAGAGAACAGACTCAAATCACTTGGGTGAGCTGAACACCTTCCTACTGGAAACTTAAGTGGGTTTAGATGAACAAAAGGAGGCAAAAGTGTCCTACAACAAGCCTGAAAAGGGCATAGGACCAAGTGGACAAGGAACTCACTAGAAATGTCAGAGATACAGTGACAGAACAGTAAAGAAGGAGGCAGAACCCAGAGAGAAGTGATAGTAGTACTGCTTCTACATGCAGAATTATGAGATCAGTGTCAAAATAATGGAATTCTACAGTCTATATTTTCAGAAGATTTTGAGGAACTGACAGAAAGGCATCTCAAAAAGGTCTTTGGTGATGGAAATACCACATACTGATGAAGCCATTACACCAGAGAAGGCCATTCAAAGGATCCAATCACCTTTTACTCCCAAAGGATTTGGTAGGTCTGAGTACCCATGGTAGTAATAACAACCTAATGGTTCACTTACACACTGCTAACCTGAAGGGGATTTAAATGACACAGGAAAAGCAACAAAGACAAGATCTTTTTATGTCCTTATACTGCGAGTGTTGATTGTGACAGGTGAAAAAAATTAAAGTCAAAATACAAATCATATACCTGTGAAGCTCAGATTACACAAAGTTGTGAAATTAAAGAGGTTTTAAGCCATTAGGTCACACTGATTTTGAAGTTTCAATATAATCCAGATCAAAAAATACTGAATATAATGTATCTCCTTTCAATTGTTAGTTCTAATATTCTAGATGTTGCTGTTGTTGTTACTGTTTGCTGGTCTTGTAACATATTTTTCTTCTCCTGTCTCTCATCCACAGTTTCCTCCTTACTCAGCATTCACATGATTACACTCCATTTTCACTGCTACAGGGTGAGACATCCACCATGAGGTAAGCCACTTGGCAAATCTCATGGTATCTCTCAAGGCATTTTGTTACTGCATGCTACCACAAAGAAAACGTGCTGCTCTGGGTAACCACAACAGAGTTATCATGATCCTTTGATTTTTTTCCCATGAGTAAAAATTTACCAAACCCAGTGCAACTACAAAGTCTTCAAAGTATGTCAGAAGATTCACTAGATGCTCAAAGGATTAATAATGCCAACTACACAAGAAAGAAAGAATTTGTCTCTCACCATTCCTTTTCTCTGCCCATGAAGATGTTTGGTATTGCTACAAGATGACATTTGGTGTGGTCAAAAAAGAAAAACTGGTACAATCAGGCTGCAATTCATGTATTCTCATGTTGTATTTATGCATCCTTCATATAACTTTCTGGATGAACTGAATTGGTGAGAAAGCTGATGAGGTGGCATTATAGGCAGAAACAGTAGATAACACAAATTTGCTGAAGGAATAGTTTCCTTTTATGTGAATTGGTCAAATAAAGTTTTTTTATTTTTTTGTTCTTGGAAAAGGACACAAAACTATGAATAAGCAAAAAATATTTTTCATATGAAACTTATTACTTGCAAAGGAGTAAAAAGGAATTTACATGAATTTGAGGGGAATTCTTCATTTCTTCTGTGTGCCTGCTAAGACTAAAGGCAAAATTTTAAACATGTAAAGATATAATTAGCAGAATATTTAGTGTCTGGGACAGAAGACAGAAGTTGACAGTGAAACAGTGGATGAGTAATGATACACAAAGGATTGCTTTAATTGACCAGAAAATGACACAGCGTAGCAATGACAGGAGAAAGATGTTAAAGGAAAGTGAAAAGGCATGATACATTATTGTATCATCAGTGAGTAAGCATTGGTGTTTCAATGTTGTCCATGGGGTTTAAAAGGTAAGTTTTGAGTTATAAACCACAGTAAGAAACTCTCAGAAACCATAAGTTCCCTGGCATAGTCCTGATGCGACCATGTACCACAGAATATGAAAAACAATTCCTAGCACAGATACAGAACAGACTAAGGCCCACTTAACAATCTGTAAAAACAACCTTGCTGTGTGGCCCATTCAACAGAATACTATTTCAGAAAACTAATTCGGTATTCAGAATACTAACAACAGATGTACTAATAATGTATCCAGTTCTTTTTATTGAATATTTACTTCCCCGTATTACTCATAATGCTTTTTCAATCTTAAACCATTTTCTGGTAAATTGATGGCACTCTCAATGTTCTCATAAATCTACTATATGTCTCCCACTCTCCTTTTCTGAGATAACACCACTTAGTCTCTCAAGTAAATAACCTAAGGATTAACATTCACTATTCCCTCCCATGTCTTTACTGACAGCTTAGATCTAAATTCTGAGCATCATTTCCACATAATATTTCTACAACTTAGGCTCTTCTAACTACATAGCAAGCTAAAACTAGCTATGTAAATTTGGTGAAATCAGGAGGAACATCAATAAGACTTTTACATTGGACTTCTGGAAAGCAGACTATTTAGGAGACTTATTCAGAGTGTTCCTTGGGAAGCAGCCCTTAAAAACAAAGGAGTTCAGGAAAGGTGGGCATGCTTCAAAACAGAGATCTTGAGGGCACAGGAACAGACTGTATCTGCGTGCTGAAAGATGAGTCAACAAGGCAAACGTCCAGCCTGGATGGGCAACGAGGTCTTGGAGGAACTTAGGAATAAAAAAAGGATGTACCATCTTTGGAATGAGGGTCAGGTCTCTCAGGAAGTACTTAAGTGGGCTGCTAGAGCACATAGGGAAAAAATTAGGGAGACCAAAGCTCAGTTTGAACTTAAAATGGTGACTTCTGTAAAGGATAATAAAAAATGTTTTTACAAATATATTAATGGTAAAAGGAAGGGTAAAACCACCCTTTATTCTTTATTAGATGACAGAGGGAACTTAGGAACTGCAGATGAGGAGAAGAATGCCTTCTTTGCCTTAGCCTTTAGTGGGAAAACAACTTGCCTCCAGGACAACTGTCCTCTTGCTGATGGTGTCAGGGAGCAGAATGGTCCCCCTGTTATCCAAGAGAAGGCAGTCAGAGAACTGCTGGGATGATTGGATATTCATAAATCTATGGGACCAGATGGGATTTATCCTAGGGAGATGAGGGAGCTGGCAGATGAGCTTGCAAAGCTGCTCTCCATCATTTACCAGCAGTCCTGGCTCACTGGTGAGGTTCCAGGTGCCTGGAAGCTGGCCAATGTGACACCCATTCACAAAAAGGTTGGGAAGTAGGATCCTAGTAATTATAGACCAGTCAGCCTGACCTCAGTACCTGGCAAGGTAATGGACAGTTTATACTGAGTGTCATCACACAGAACTTACAGGATGGTCAGGGTATCAGACCCAGCCAGCATGGGTTTAGGAGGGGTAGGTTGTGTTTGACCAACCTGGTCTCCT
>VXBS01007635.1:354911-385939 GCA_013400255.1 Sitta europaea | reverse complement strand
TTTGTTTGTTTGTTTTGGGTTTTTTTTGTGTCTCTTGCTCTGCCAGTGAAGAGGTACACAAAAAAAGCTGTGAGGGAGCACAGCCTGAACTGGTGACCTGAACTGCTCACAGGGATATTCCACACTGTAGAACACCACCCCCAGTATATAAACAGGGGAAGTACCTGGAATCGGGGCTGATTAGGGTGCAAGGACTGGGTCTGGCATTGCTCAATAGGGGGTGAGTAACTCTGCTGTGCATCAACTGGTTTTCCTTGACTTTTGTTTCTTCCCCTTTTTATTTACTATCATTCATATATTTTACTTTCTACTTTTCAATTTACTTTTCAATTACTAATCTTTCCTTACCTCAACCTACAAATTTTACTTTTGATTCTCCCTCCCATTCTACTGGGAGGTGGGGTGGGTGAGTGGCTGCACAGTGCTTAGCTGCTGTTATATCCTGTTATATCACGGCGAAGTTCTGTCTCCAGCAGAGGCTTGCTGATACCACTTTAAGGCTGGAATAGTTGCTGTTGGAATGCCCACAACCCCCTGATGCATGGACAACACTTGAGAGCGTGCCCATGAGCAGCTCTAATGGCATATTCTTTGGGCAGTTCCTTGTGGAGTCTGCCTCCTCCCTACTTAATGGTCATTAACTGGCACTATCAGCCACAGCGTTCCCAACTCTTGCCACCCCACACTCAGGAATGATTGCTTGGTGCTCTCAGTCCACTAATCCAGGATGTGCTTCTAATGCCTCCACAAGCCAGACTTCCTCAGCCTCGCCTAAGTGCACTTTGCAACAAAACCCAATGCAACACTGGCCTCGCCACAGATTCCTCTACTCAGTGTGGCAGATAGGAAACACTGCACTGAATTTCATCAAACCACTGAGCCTAAGCATCCATGGTATCAAAGCTGTAATTTTTTAAAAACAATATGGCTGGCCTTTTATATATGCATCCACATCCACAATGTGGATCCACATTGTCCACCCACACTATATCATCTTCTATTGTGAATTTATGATTAATTTTTAATTGATTAATTACCTATTCATTCATTAAATACACAGTCAAGTTTAAACAAGTAATAACATTATTCATGGTATATAATTTAGATCTAGGCATCTCAGCTTATTGGAGATATAATATAGCACATGACACAAATGTACTTGGAATTTCAAGATTTCTGCTCTCCAATTTCTGACCTCCAATTTCTTTAAATTTCACACATCTTAAGCAAGACTCAACGTTTTGGGGAAAGGGGGAAAAAGATAGTGCATTAATTTTCAATGGTGGGAATTCGAATTTCTATTTCTGGCACATCCACATAACACCTATCTCTTTTCATTTTTCCAATAAATGCAGTAGGTTTTTCATCCAAGATGTTTCAACAATGTATAAGGAAAAGATCCTGATTGTTGCTGTCAGAAAGCCTACCTCATCTTTTGGAGTTTCCACAGACTTTCTACTGAACAAGTCTTCCAGGAACAAGAATATAGAATACAATTAGCAATTCAAAGCCAATACATGGAACAAAAAGAACTTTGTTTTTTTCCATTTCCATTGCCAATAGGCTTACAAAGTCCTTTTCCAATTCACTTTATTGACTATTGTGAAGTGACAAACAGGCATATAAAGGTAGCACTGCCATTTCAAGATGCTACTGTCAGTCATTTATTCAGTTGAAAAACTCAGCAAGATTAAAATTTTCTATGACAGTTGTTTCTTACAGGCCTGTTTGTTTCTTAAACTTCAGTCCAGGTGACTTTGCAGTCTCTAGTAGCCATCTTTAATGGAAACCCAGAGGCTTGTTTAGAGCTGATCTGTTATCTCCAATGCTTGATTGAAAATCCCTATGCTCATTTTAAATAACTAGCTATGAAGCCTGAAACCACCTAGTTGCAGCAGCCCATTCAAGCTACTAATTCAGATTTTTCCATGTGGTCTACAGCAGACATACTTGAAACTGTGTGTAAAGCAAGTAATTATCTTATGAGTTAGAATAGCATAGTACTAATTTGGAAAAGTGGAGCATCTATGGAAACAACCATTTTTTTTCTAGCAAGCCTCACTTCCTACGCTCACCCAGTGGAAAACAGTTCTTTGCCTCAGTCTCAGTTGTTGCCTGTACTCCATCATGTCTTGCCAGTGATTGCTGTGTCCCAGAACTCAGGAATGGTTTCAGGCTGGACCTGTGCCACCAGAGGGACTTTTGAAGTGGATTTTTGGGTCATCTTCTGCTACCTATTATCTCCAACTGGAATGCTGGATTTGTATCTGAAAGCACTACTGTTTGAACACTGGTTTGATTTCTCCATCAGATACTGGGCAGATCTGTTCTTACAACACTGTGAGGGTTCATAGAACAGCAAAAATCTAAAGGGTGCCTTCTCCTTCTGAATATGCCCAACTCCATTATCCACTCAAAAAAGGCAGTTTTATCTGGACACAGATATGTACTGTACATAACATACATACTGTACATAATAAGGGCTGTCTAATGTAACCATAAAGGTCATCACCCTGCTATTGCTATAAATAATATTCTGATCACACAGGGAGAAATATTGTGCTCCTTTTTCATCCTAGCAAATTATTTTACAGGAAAAAAACCTACAAATCTAGAAACAAAACAAATATGTATCCACCACATTTGAGCACACAGTCTCAATATACAAAAGTGGACAGCTACTTTGTTCTACCACACCGTGCTGTTTATTCTTCTCTCCTTAACTGTTACATCACACTCTCCACGTTCTATTAGTCCAAAACCGGAATGAATTGTAGTCCTTGACTCCCACGCGAACCGAGAATGTTTTCTTTTGATGGCTCTTCCTCTAGACTACCACGAGATGGTAGCAGAGAGTTTTTTCCGAGAAAAACTCTGGAAATGAGACTGAATTGTCTCAAGTATGGGACCCGGAGAGTGCATGTTTTTTGAGCTTACTCTGTTTCCGATGAGCCAAGAAACTACACAATTACATATCGAGGCTCTTAAGCAGAAGCTGACTTCCCTTCTGGAATCCCATCTAGCTAACAATTAACCTGAAAGTCTGAATACACTTGGCATCTCTACACTCAAATTCCTTGAAGAACTAGATTTCATATGTACAGAATCGTTGCAGTGAGGAGTATGCAGCCTGCAAAAATGCTTCTGGGGTCAAAAACTAGGTGTGGGGATTCCCAGGAAGCTCATTCTCAGAGTATGACTATTGCATGTTGCATGCACTTGCCCTTCGCAGGACGATGTTGAGGCCCACTCTTTTAAAATGCTGAGGTACATAGCCCTTTTATAACAGCCTACTTCCCTACTACCCTCTTCAGTTGGAAGAATTTCAAACAAATGCTTGGAACGACCCCAAGGAATGACTAAAGGCACAGATTTTAACCATAGTGTAAATGAATACAGCGACTGACCTCCACTTAAAGCTGTCACTCTTCAGAAAGACACAGAAGCATGTGAGCTGGAGAGGCAGACTACTTGTGCCTCATATAATCCAATGGGACAGAATAGTTCTGGGACATGATTAGGCTGCAATTTACACACGCAGAGCAGAACCAAGGACTTTTAAATGTTCTTGAAAGGTGCTATTCTCTAAACAACAAACAATCTCAGTGGTAAATAAGTGCCTAAAAGATGTAAGTAGTTATTAGTCAGTAATGAATCTATTATCTTGCACTGCTGGACCCAACTGCATTTCTAATAACACTGGAAAATTTTGGTAGCTTTAGTTTCCAAGTAAATTAGGCAGGGAGAAGATTAGAGATTGCTATTAAATTGATGTACAAAAATTTGGCTTATATGACATTGTGGACAAAGGATCACAGACAAAAAAAGATTATAGTGATTTTTTTTTTTTTTAAGTTTTTGAGATGGGTTGAAATATTTCAGCATAGCAAAACTGTAGACCTTACACTCAACATTTGATAGAAAATAAAATACAGAGGATCTACAGCAAAAGTGAACTTCATAGATCTCAGTGTTCACCGTGAAACTGGATTTTGTGATTAAAAGCAGACCAGACATAATTTAGCACAATATAACCATGTATATACATAAAAAGACACTTGGAGTTACTTATTAATTCTAATGTTGTTCCTACATTTCACTGATTTTTCATCTAAATAGCAATTGTTTATGAAAGGGATTGTTGGGCAATTATTAGTTAAAGGCAAATAACTGTTCATTTCTTCTTCATTAACCCTATAACTTACTTATGCTAGTGTGATAATGGGATTTTAATTCTTTAGAACAAACCTACACTTGTTATTTATTAGTTAAGATCATATCAGATAATACAGTTATATAATCTATAACACCTGCACCATCTCTTGTCAGGAACCACAATTATTACTTGATCAAAGAGATATGCCTGGAGGAGAGACACTTTCTGCAACCACACAAGTTTGTGTACAACAAACTGCAATTCGATACAAGATTTACAATGACCTACCACAACTACAATGGAAATGCCTACAGAAAGCTCAAACCTTATTTGCCCTCAGAATGCACCTGCAAAACAAGTGCAAACAACGAGACCATTCCTGACTTCTACATTTTGTGAGACAATTCAAATTGGCACTGAGGAATCCAAGCTTGACTCCAAGCTGAGAGGCCTGTTGAGAAATAAAGAGTACTATCCAAATGCAACATAGTTGTACAATTTCAACAACTCCCCTGCAGCTGTGGGATGACCAAAATTACTCCATGAATATTTATGAAAACCTCTTAGCATTCTGGATGCACTAAAAGGTACATCTGAAATTGTTCAGTTCAATGCAGTTCAGCTCAAGATCTTTTCTCTGAATTCTTTCACTCTATAGATATTTCTGCAACTTCTCAGTAAATAGAAGTTGTTCCTGGGTAGGAATTAAATCATGTATGAGGAACACTGTTTATGGAAAACACTGCTTAGTTTTACTTTGGGTTTAGAAGTTGCTACTGTGCAGTCAGAAAGCAATTAGCAGTGGTTCACACCTAAAAAAAACAATAGTGGAATTAAAAACATCTCTCTGGGCTGTACACAGCAAACAATCCTGATCCAATCAGTGTCTGATAAAACGGAAGATGCCAAGGACTTCCAAATGGCATAAATATATGAGGATCACAATCATATCAGAAAACAGGATTAAGATTCAAAAGTATGTTGACATGTTAAAGAAATGGCATGTCAAAAGGGAAAGAGCAAGGTTGCAGTGTTAAGCAGAAATAATTAAACAAGGAAAGAGAAGAGCTGGCAAGATAAAAATGATCCGTGAATTACAGAACATCACAGGTAGATCTTAAATAAGCAATGTTCTGCTTCTGAGGGAACAGCAAACATAGAGACAGGTAGGAACAGAAGAGTTACCTGGGAGTAAATACAGTGTTAATAAGGCTTCTATTAAAAGGAGTATTGTGTTTATCAATTCTTTGAAACGGTCTCAAGAGATGTGAATGGCAGTGAATACAATCAACATTCTGTAAATCATGGAAAGAATTGAGTTTTTTTTAACCTACAGAGGGCTGAGGGGTCCTATTATTAATCTTCATTGCTTCAAAGGCTGCTGCAGAACAGGAAATGATAACTTGGTCTCTAGCAGTTTTCAGGCAGAGAGCAGCAGATATAAAGACCTATCAAGAGCAGTGGGTGTAAAGACCTACCAAGCCTTTTTGAAAACAGAGAACTTTTTACCACTAAGGATAGTGAGGTCCTAGCCAGAGGCTGTCTTTGAAGGCAGTGGAACTTCTGGGAATGGGAGATTTTAAGAAAAAACCTTGAGAATCAAGAACTGGGTGGGATTCATCCTGTTTTAGGGGCTAAAGATTACAATTTTCACACTATTTTGAATATTAATTTGCAACCAAAAAACTTCAGATTTTTCATATAAATTACTAGATTTTAGTAAGAGAATCAACACCTCTACTAAACTGTGCAGAAGCTCACACATACAATTACTAACTGGGATCAGAAACTCTTGAAATACAAATATTTCTGCTTTACTTTCAACAACAGCGAAGTCTCACCACATTGATTAATGAGGAACATTAAATTACCCCATTTTTCTTGTTTCAAGTCTTTGATTCAGGGTCTGCAAGGGAATTGTGTTTTACACCATACATTTGCAGGTTTTTTTTGTTTTCCTTTGAAATGATCCTGTTAACATAGATAACATTGTTCCAATGGCTTACTTTCTTCCTGAATGGTGGAAAAATAAGAAAACTACCTTTTTATTGCTCATAAGGGGCAGATTTACTGCATCACGTAATGTACGGATAGAAATATTTAATATACCAACATCAGTGACAGATTTTGTAAATTATGCAAGTTACGTAGCATTACAAGAACACTGTGTAACACAGACCTCAACAGAGAAAAAGCAGTTTTTGATGCCAAGTAGCTACAAGCACTTGACATACAAAAGAGGAAATATTTTATTTTAAGAACAGCTGACATTAAAATATGGAAAACTATGATACCATCAAAGGTATCAGCAAAAGTGAGTTTATTGAAATATATTATAAAAGTGCAACTTTTACAACAAAATTCAATGGCAAGATTCACTGTATTACTGCACAAAGGATATAACAATGATTCAAAGCTGCCAACCCAAAAATCAAAGATACCAATACAAAAAGCTTCACCCACTATAATACCAGATTATGCATGGCATATTGTTACTGTGACGCAGATAGAAACACACAGCAACACACACAACAGGTGTTCAGGCAGAGAAGAAGAAAGGAAGTCTCTAGTTTATTGTTGACCTCATATATACAAGTTTCTGGACAGTGATCAGAGATTGGACAGAGAAGTTCCCACCTCTCCATCTTCACTGGTCACTAGAGAAGTCCATCAGGTGATATCTTTTCACAAAGGAATGCAAACATGATTCTTGTTTGTCTTACAATTCATGAGAACTGACTCCACTATACTAAAACAAATCAGAAGGCTTATTTTCAGGGACGACAGTATATCTGTCAGTTAATGACAATCTGCTTCTGGTGAGAGGTCTCTCTTCTTTGAAAAGCAACCTCAAGAGATGTCCATGCTCAAGGGGAGATCCCATGCAACCAGCTGATTAGCAGACAGAGCTTGAAAAATGCTCTGGAAAAAAGTGGTTGGCTTCCGGTCAAACTAAATACAATGAGAAGGGATGTGTGAGATTACTTGCACCCACAACTTTCTTTGTTCCTTGATAAATGAGTTCTAGAAAAGCTACCTGCTATTCATGTGTTATTTACATGATCAAAGCTCACCTCTGTCACTCTGTTCCTTTGTGTATTTTTTACAGAACAGACTGGAACTAGAGAAGTTCTTTCAACATAACACCTGGTTATGCCCTAGGTCTTCTAGGAGAGCCTGTAATAGCCACACTTAGTTTGGTTAAGGAGTTGAATGTATTTGTCACACTAGGTCAGTTTGTTCAGTTATTGTAGCAAGGCACAAAGAGTCTGCAAGAAGAATACACAATTGAAAATAAAGCAGTTAGTTGTTGGCTAACAGAGAGAAGAGCTACAGTTTAATGAGCTGCTAGACAAAGCATTACTATACTTGCCACTACTCAAGAAGTCTCTGCTGAGCAGGCAGGCATGAGTCAAAAGGGTAAGGGTCACTTCCCAACACTCCCTTGAGAGGAACCCCAGCAATTCTAACTTGCAGTCTTTCATCAATACTTAAAGCACAACACAAGAGTACACAGCTAGGCCCCAGCTAAACTGCCAAACTTGACCAGGCTTCCCCAGGTTATCTTTACCTTATGATTTTATACCTTTTCATGTTGGTACTTTCCCTCTGAAATACTTGAAAATAAACAAGCTTATGTCCATAGCCCTACTTTCAAAACTCCACAGACAGCAGACTTAGCAGTCTGGCTCAAGATCCTGCAGCTGTGTTGTGTCCAAGATGGGCTTTGAATACATATACACAGGCAGCCAAACACCCAGAAAAGTGGGGTGAAATTCAGAGCTCTTCTTACAGACACAGAGGGTGCCAGACTGGATTGGATACCTTCTAGGCCTTTCCAAACTACATTGCTATAACCTGGTGTATATAGATATGTTTGGTATCTGACCTGGAATTTTTAATTCTCTAGATTCTGTGACACTTGACACATTGAGCTTCCAGACTGTTTTGTGTATTTACCTTTGTTCTTCTCTTTGTATTTCAGTTTTTCCTGCTCAAAAATCAGTAACTTGACAACTTGCTTTTTGAAACAATTTCTGACCCTGGCATGAAATTCTTTATAGACATTATTCAGTAACTCTTTAGGGTCTTTTAGCTTCTAATTAGTACCTTGAACATCATTTCTAAATAGCAGTGAATTCATATTTTCATAAGGAAGAATTTATAGGATATGCTAACACATTGTTCATTCTGGAACTTTTGGATCATGTAGATCAACAAAAGTAACATCAGAGGCTGTTGCTGCTTACCCAAACAAAGAGGCAATAGAGAGTCACAGCAGAGTTGAAACGATTCAGAAAATGTTAAATATATTGATAGATTTTAAAAGGTATCTCCATTGGAGACCTAAAAGAATAAATATTTTCAAACATAGATGAGAGTGGTCAAAGCACAAAAAAGAGTTATCTTTAATGTAGTATGTGAGAAGATTTTCTACCCCACATTTTATTGGTTGTATATAATTCAAAATCTATTTTCATATATGAAATGGATATATTTCCAGAAAGCTTTACTAATTATACTGTCTGGAAACATGAGAAGAACTTACTAGCATATTGCAGAGACTTGTTAACCAATGTAAGAAAAAAAGAAAAGCTAAAATTTTGCCATCTAACCATCTGTGATTCTCATTTTCAGTAGAACTTGGCAGTTAGATGACCTTTCAAGTGTATTCTGCTCTGAATTCTGGAACAACAGTAAATGTCCAGCTGTGGTGCCTCCAGACCACATGCAGGCAATGAAAAATGAGTGACCCTCTGTGAAAAGTTCAGTTTATTTGACTCACACAACATGCACAGGAACTCTGTGGAAGAAATAGATGCAATTATTCAGAATTCAGTTCTGAAGAATAAAACTATCCTTTGACTATAAATAATTTGCTTGACTAAAAAGCAAAAGCATTGTAAGAAAACGGAATGCATGACTAAGGAACAGGACACGGCAGAGGGAAGTATGAGACATCCCTGAAATACAATGAGGCAGGGAACAACTGGCCAGATAGCCGTTCAGAAGAGAAGGATCAGTGTGCTGAGGTGGACCACAAGGAAAGTGTATGTTGACAATGCCATGCTAGTACAAAAAAGAAAATGGCAAACTGCATATCATGAGGTATAAAAATAAGACAGCCTATATGGCTGAAAACTTTGCAGATCGCATCGCCCTGATGAAAACAACAAAGCTTCAAGAACTGGAGACAATCCAGAGGAAAGCAAAAAAAAGTTTCTTAATAGGTATGTTTTACCTAAAAGTTATAAAAAGAAGAAAGAGACAGAAGACCTCTTTTATGTAGAAGTGCTACAAACTGGAAAACCCTTCACTATTAATGTCTGTCAGGGATGAACAGCAACTTTAAAGTAAACTTTCTCATTGCTGCATCAGAAGATGTAGCCAGGCAGCTTTTGGCATACTGAACCTCTCTGAACGAGGCCAGTCATATAGAGACCCGCAACATAAATATGGTGAACTCCTCGTCTTCCTTCATGTTTTATGCGATATTTTTGGGCGTGAAGGGTTTGTTTTGTGAGGGATTTACTTCCTCAGACAGTTGCGGGCGGCAATGCGGCACTGCACCAGCCTGGTTACGGCCTGGCCCCAGCCCCGCTGCGGGCACCGGGCACGGCCTCAGCCCGTCCGCCTTGGCGGCTGGGGCGGCCNGCTTTTTTTTTGCAGCACGCTGTGGAGTTTTTATTTTGAATTTTAGCACTTCTGATGCCCTCTTCACCCTTAGCCCGCCCGTTCTCTCGTGTTTGCAGACACCCCGCGGTGCGGGAGGGCTGGAGCGGCGCCTCGTACCGCATCTCCGTCCTCTGGAGAGCCGCCAGCATCACCGCATACCGAGCGACCTACGGCGCTTCATGACCGTCTGGTCTCCTCTGCTTTCAGGATGCCGATGCTTAGCTGCAGCATAAAAGCTGTTGATTTGACTTGAGCAAAACTTACCTAGGTGAGGTACCTCGTGGGATGAGGATGCTGCACCTGCCAGAGGTGATTAGGGTTTGATTTCAATATCTGTGCCCGCTGCTTCAAGAAGGTGTTGACCTCATCAGAAATGGGAGCCCAGACTTTAAATCCGGCATGATACAGAGAAAACTTTTTGCTCCCGCTTTCTTTTAAGCAGCTGAAATCCATTGCTTGGTCTAAAGGCCGTTTGAGTAAATAAAAAAACATAAGTTCCAGAATTTTTTGGAGTTTGACTGTTTTTCTGGCATAACCTTTTTGCCCCTCCTTTAATCTAAAATTTTTATCTAAATTTTGGACTCTGGCTGGGCAAACCAGATAGATTCTAACAGAGTTACTAGTAGATAATACCTGAAAATTTGCTTCTCTACAATTGCTGACATTTCTTTTCTGATGGGGCAGGAGTAGTTTTACCAAGTTCATTAATTACTTTATAGTTTTAGATCCCATTTCTCCCCCATTTCAACTGTGTTTTTGTTTGTATACTTGCCTTTGTAGGACCATGAAGTATTTCTATTTTGGCAGAGCTTTTTAGGAAAGCAACAGCATGCATCAAAGAGCTTTCTGTTTATAAAAACACAGAAGATAAAACTACCCCTCTGCGGTCAAATTATTACATGTATATCAGACCTTAATTATAGAAATTACTTTCTTTCTTATGCAGCCTTTTAAACTTGTTGCTCAGTCATTAAGTTACAAAGGCTTATTAGGAGCCTTCAGTGTCTTATACACAGGGGTATTTTGTGTACTAAGTGTAATTGAAATCACCTTTAAAATTGCTTGTGAGGAAAAAGCAAGTACAAGGAAAAGTAAAGGAAAGATTCATCCACTTTAGAGTGTGGCATCTCAGATATTTGTTTTCTTTTTAGCATTCAGGATTGCTGACGATCAAATTCTCAATTTTCTAGATAAAGTGTGATGTTTGACTTTAGAAGGGATGTATTTAGCTGGGATATTTTAGCAGTTACTACTTTACCCACACTCCATAGGTTCCTGATGGCCTGGCACTCCTCCCTGTTTCGAGAAAACTGCCTCAGGGATCCTCAAGGGGTCTGTTCAGAACTGCAGAAATCAGGAGAGCAGAGGCACTCTTGTAGAGTCTAAGTACAAGTCATTGACTTAGGGCCTTCCAGCTCCTTTTGACAGTTACCTAGTTACCTCTTTATTTAGGAGACAAAAAACTGCATCAGGAGGATTAGTTAGTCTACCTGTGCTCTGCTTACTTTCTAGGGGTGCCTCTTTGTAGGCTGTGGTTAGAGTTTATTAGATTTTGGCACTAAAATGTCACTTATGTTATCAATCTTGTGTTGTGTTGTAGAAACTTGGATTGTGATTCTGATGCTCAGTTTGCTTATGAAGTAGAGGGAATAATAACATAGGATGAACAGTGTTATGTATTACTTGATTTATCTCATTGACAATCTTCTTTCATGTCTGGTTTAGAAAAACTTGTTCAGTTCATAGTGTTTATAAGTTGGTATCCATATCTAATATTCTCCATTAAATGGATTAAGGATTCTGCAACTGGAAACATTTATTTTCTCAGCCTGTGTACATGCTCAGGTTCACTTAAGGATTTGGCTTGTGTCTGGCAGTTGTTTTAAATAAGCAAAGCAAAGGACACTGAGAAAACAAAGTTGTATTAACTATGATGTGAAATATGTGCCTTTAGGAGGATTGCTACAGAACAGATTAACTATGCAGTCAGCTTTGACTACTCCTTTCCTTACACAAACACAGGTGTTCCAGGTGCTGCAGCAGTATGTACACTGTATAGTTCCAACTCCCAATCAATTGAATTTTGGTGCTTCAGTGACTTTGAAGTGGGATTTTATGAAATGTTACTCTTTGGTCTGTCTACTAGGTAAATAATGAGAATTTCTTTTTAATTTCATCCATGGCATCACGAAAACATTGGCTTGGACAGGGCTTCAGGGATTGTATAAGCCAGCCATTAGCTCTGAAGGAGAAATAGTCTACCTGGAGATATTTATTTAAAATATTCACAGACTACTTACTTAATGAAATTTCATTTTCTCAAAGGTAATTTGCTCCTATGCTGTCTCCAATTCTTGAGTGACTCCTCTTTAATTGTGTTTAATCTGAACAATTCTGTTGCTGCTGAATATTATTTTAATTGCTGTCAAGTCTTCAAAATAATTTTCTTATATTGAAGTATCTATCAGTGCTGATTAATTTCAAGTTACTTAGGGGTGTCCCGAATCCCTCTGTATCTGTTTTGTCACATCCCAGGTTACATTTTTCCAACAAAACAGTTAAAAGTATACTATGAAGTTATGATTTAAAAAACCCCAAAATCTAGTGTTTTAGCCTGCATGCTAAAAGCAAATCTGCTTTATTTTCTGCAGAGAATTTGAGTTTTTATGAAGAAACAAGGTATGCTGAAAATGAAAGATTTGTAACTCAGCTAACTTCTGTGGTTCTGATAGATAATTTTGTGCCAAACTGACTTCAACTTGCTATTCAATACCTCCCCTTTTCTGGCTACCTGTCTTCATCCCCTTTGTTGCTCTATTTTCACTTTTGGCAAGAATGTTATTAATCCATTATCATAAATTTGTTGTTGTTTCTTTTTTTTTTTTTTTTAATTAAATTGGTAATGTATTTTGTGAAACTGTAGCCAAGACACAGACCTATAAATTATGATTTTATAAAAGTACTTAATTATTGATAAGACAGAATAAATGCTTGACATTCATTGGTGGTAATTATTATGTGTGATTAATTTGTTAGACACAGGCATATGTTTCTGAATAAAAAGAATTTAATTAAAAATATTTCTCTATATTAAGGACCGTATTTCTTTTTTTTTTTTTCTCAACTAGTGTTTCTTTTATTGAAAATTATTTCTTATTCTCTTTTGTTAAAGAATGCTAGGACTTTTCTCATAAAAACCAGTTTGTTACCTACAATTGGATGTATTACCCCAATTTATTTATTTATTATGAACTATTAAACTAGATTAGTAATATACTGAACAGTGAATACCATTGTCACTATCCAAAATATTATTATATTTTGGTAATCATTTATTATATTACACTATGCTTTAGCAGCATAAGGCTATTGCATCAATAAAAGTGATCTAGTCTGTGCCATTAGTGAACTGATGGTGTAAATGTCTGGAGCTAGATAATTAAATTAGACATTGGTTTCATGTCAATAGTTGAGAATCGTTCTTAATAGCATAAAAGAAGTTTGGATTTTTTTTTTTCCAAATAGGAAGTAACTTAAACAAATAGTCTAACATGTCAATATTCCATAGTACCTTCACACTGTTTTTAATGTTGGATTTAAATGATTCATAACCAACGGGGCAAATTTTGTATGTCCAATCCCAAGACATTTACAAAATTAGGAGTCTTGCAGATTTTTGTCATGCTGATATTGTTAAGTCAGGAGATATGCTGCTATACCTAACTGACCACCCTTGTCTTAAACTGTCTTAGAGCAGAGAATTGAGTTCTTTGACTTTGAAAGCAGATTTAGTTTCACATTTTTCATGGGAAAAAAAAAAAAAAAAAGGTTTGTAAGATTTGGCTTTGTATCTTTATATAATTTCATATAACTTGAAAAACAACAATCTGCTGAAAGGTTTACCAGAAGTTTTCATGTGATCTGCCTTGGAAAAGTTTATTTTCATGTCATTTAGGTACTACTCTCATCTCTATATTGTCTTGTTTATTTCAGACAGTACATAAAAAATTATTTTCCCTTCCTTTTAGGTGCTATAAACCCCCTTGGAAAATCTAGAAAAAATAAGATTTCCCTAAATCAGTTCTTGGAATAGTCTAATAGTTGCATGTGAATTAGGCCTAGTTTCTCAAAAATATTTAGATTGTTCATACATGGTGATCTCCATGTTATATAAATACTTCTGAGAATATTTGTTTAGTGGCAGGAAAGACTGCAGAACCTTATGCATTAGGCAAGACAACATTCACCTGGTAAATATAGGGGCATCCATGTGAAGCATTTGAGCTCACAAGGAGAAGTTTGGGCACCCTGCAGCAAGGGAGCTTGTTGTGTGCATTGAGCCCTGGGATGCAATGCTGCATGCAGGACTGTTCTGCAGTGTATGTGTTTAGATATATGTTTTAATATGTTTATATGTTATTTAAAAAATGTGTTTAGAAACAAAAAAAAAGTTTGAAGTCTTTCTTTTTATCCTTCGAAGGAATTCAGAGCTTCTCAAAACCATTGAATTTAATGAAAGTTGTTAGACTGAAGAGTCTTCAGCTCTGAGATATTAAATCAGAAATTTTCTGCTAGAAATAAATTCCATAGTAAATTCCTGGCCCTTCTGAAATCTGTAAATGTTCTGTTCTTAGCTTTAGTGGGGACAGGTCATTTTGGTTATCTCTGGCTAAGCAGTTGCAATGTCTGTTATGGAAGTAGTGATAAAAGACTATCAGTATTCTGCACAGCTTCAGAAATGTAAAATGTACAAATTTTATGTTAAAGATAGCTGTATCCCTTGTCCTGTTCCTGTTGTTTGTACTCCTTGTACACTCCATGGCTGTGAGCTTTAACCGTGCTGCAGCCTGATGTTCAGCTCTCCCTTCTGCATGGGGGAATTCACAGGTGATTCACATCTTGTGAGAGCTAACATACAATCAGTCCCTCAGAACTGGGCTGTGTGAGTCAATGAATTTCATCCTGGCACAGCGTGAGTATCAAAGCTGTAAATGGAATGTGAGATAGATCTCTGTGGTTCTTGAGATGACAGTCCATCTGGGAATGGAATTTGCTAAAACTTTTTATGTGTGTTTCAACTCCAGTCTAACTAAAGCCCTGTATATATAGTGTCCTGGGTGCTGACAGAGGAGTCTGCTGGATTCGTCCATCAGGCTGTAGCTGGAGCAGAAATCACAAGGTGTTCTGCACCTCTAATGCTCTTTTTCGTTTTTTAGGATGGATATCTTCTTACTTGTGCAGGAAGAAAGCCAAAATATATTAGGACAAACTTCAATATGTATTTGAAATAAGTGGATAAAGCCCATGAAAGATATTGTGTGATTTATTTGTTTAGACTCACTTGAACTTTTTGACTATAGTGCTACTTTGTTGTAACTAGGTCCTAAAAACAAGAAGTTTACTTTTTTTCATTCCTTATCTTTCTTTGTGCGTTCTTCCTGAATTTCTCTTAAGCTTCCTGGAGACTATGTGATTGGGTTTTTATTTATTCATTCTTAGAGATAGTAATATTATCTGGACTGTTTGGCATGCTGCATTTCTCCTGAAAGAAACAAATAAATAAAAATGTTTTCTTTGCTGTTATGCAGGAAAAGGTGGATGAATGATGAATTGCTTCATGATTCTGGCAGTACTGCTCCCCCTGAGGACGTGCTACACTACATACTCACAGCAAGGTAAATGTCTGAATGTTTGATTTTTTTATTTGGAAGCAATCTACAGCAACTGAAAGTTTCAGCTTGCTGATTTGTAAGTCTCTGATTAAGCAACATGTCAAACATTTAATCTAATTATTCTCTTTGATAAGGTGATGGAGCAACTTTCATTATTACCTTTTGTGACCCCATTATGCAAAAAATTGCCTGTTAAATCAGCAACTTGCAATGATGGGAAGCCAAAGTGTACTTATTAATTCCTCCTCCTCTTTCTCCTATGATCTGTACTGACATCTTCAAATAATGCTTCCTCTTTGGCAACTTTTATTGTTTTTTGCTTCTTTCCTTTCTTCTTTTGTCTCATCTCTGAAAACTTTAGCATTTCTGTTGGCTTTTTCCTGATTGTGCCTCAAGATTCCAGGACCAGATTTTTATTTTTTACACTTCACATATTTATCCAATAAAATACAAAAAGAAAATATGCGTATTTGAAGAGGAAAAAGTTGAATAAAATGATAACTTTTCAGAAGGCTGGGTATTTTAAAGTAAAAATACTTCTTTTAATAATTTTTTTTGGGTATGTCTCCATTAAAAGAAAAAAGAAAAATTTTAATTGACCTTTCTGTGACCACCACTAAGAAGGTAGACCTTACCAGGCCATAGTCTGCATTATGGAAATTTTATTGCCTTTTTTTAAGTTGGTGAAAAAGGAAGAGAGATGTTTGTGTTTTTTTGAAATATATTTATTATCATACTGTAGGGGTAGTATATCTCTTTCAGACATTTTGTCTCTCTTCAACCTTGAAATTCATGTGTTCACACTCCACTTACTCAAGTCTCAGTTTTAAGACTTATTCCCAGGGCTCCTAGAATGGCAAAACTTTGTAATGCAGGCAAGTCGAAACAGTTACTTCATTACAGTAACTTGGTCACTTGTTTTCACATGCAGTTTTTTTCAGGAATAAATGTAGTCTCTGTTGTTAATCATAATTATTCACATGGTCTTGAATTAGCTTGCAAGTTAAAACAAGTCTTAAGATGCCTTGATCAGTTAATTTTGCCAGGAAAGAATATTGTAATTGCAAATGTGGCAAATACTTCCACGTGTTAAAATTATGCTACAAAATTCTTTAATACCTACATTGTAACTTGTGGTGATCAAAATTTTGGATCTATCCTTAACTATTTTTTTTATTTCTTCAATTTTTTAAGGTTATTAAAATTATTTCTTTTAAGTTTCTTCAATTTTTTAGTACTGTGTATAAGCTCCAGCTGATGATCTAGACAGTCTTATGCCAAACTGTGGAAAACAAAATAATGTGGAGTCTGAAGTGATATGCCATCTAGCTGAAGAGAAATAGTGAGGGGACACTCGTACCTTCATGAATGAAATAAAACCAGAAACTAGTAAGACCTTCAAAGTTTTTTCCATCAAGCTAATTAAGTGTGCCAGGGGGAAGTAGTATTTATGGTGTGGAAAGGGATGATATTTTCATTTGGACATAAAGAAACAGATGCAGAGAGGAGATGCAGGCTCATCATCAATGCAACAGGCATAATAGTGACACTTTAATTTAGAATTTTCTAGAAAAAGAGCAGAAAGAGGATAGGGAAATTCAGAAGATATGCAGAAGTTTCTTTTAATGGTACATCCTGAAAAAGAAAGGGGTTTCTGCCAACTGGCTGGATTTTCTTTCAGGTATATTTATTTCTTTTCCCTGGGCTCTTACTTTGTGCCATTGAATTTCATTGAGAGGCTAGAAGGTCCTTTCCTTCTCCCAGTCCCTCTCTTCCTCTGTTGCTTCAAGCAGTGCAGACAGAAGAAACAATAACGGCAAGGCCAAAGTTCTAGATCAGCTTGTGTACGTGAAATGAGATCCCCAAGAGATTTGGTACACAGTGCTTCAGGTAGATGGATGAAAAGCATGCAAGTAAGGTTAACCAGAAAATGAACAGCTAAGATTAGATACTGGAGATGAACAGTATTACAGTCAATTCTTTAGCATAAGCGGGATTTTAACAATGTTTATCTTGTTTCGATAGTGAAAGTCTGTAAAATGTGGGAAACTGAAGTGTGTTTTGTCCTATCTTCACAAAATAAAGTGATACTCCACTTCTACAGTTAGTTTTATGAATCACTGTGTTGTTTTGGTTGTTCTGGCTCCTTGCCTAGTCAGTTGCTGGCAGTGAAGCTAATAATGTTTCTTTTTTCCAGTAAAACCAAAAATTGATGCTCCATCATCATTCAGTGAAATTTACCCCAAGCCTTCCATCTTGTTTAGTCATTTTCAGACAGTTATTGTTATAGGTGTTGGGTTTCCTTATGGCAGTTTAAAACTGATGCCCATCATTTTTCAAAGCCGCTATGAAGCAGCAGATACACTTTTTAAGGACCATGTAATTGACCATGTCAAAAAAGGAAATTTTATTTCTGCATGTGAAACATTTTGCACTTACCTCACAGAGACACCAAGGCTGTCAATTCTACTTTCACATAATTTACATGTTAATCATTTCCTGGTAATTATATATTAAGACTGCAGTGAGACTTTATAGAAGGTGTGTTGCATATATTTCTTTCTCCAAAACACTGGAAGATACCACAGTCCTGGTTCTGAGACCATGTGTTTGAACAGAGAAACTTGATTTCTTCTCCAAGCTTATCTGATAATGCGTATGCCAGTAGTTTTCTTTAGATGGAAAGCATATGGTTTTCATTTTGCTCTAACTTCTAGTGCCCTTGAAAATGGAATAGATTAAAAATATCCCAACAGAGTTTTTGGATGATTTACTAAAAGAGAGTCCTTTCTTCCAGCACTTTTTATTAACTTTGTACTAATGGTAAAATACATTCTTTCCTCCATTTATTCTTTAATTATCATCTGGACTTATATAAGCAATGAAGTTGTGTCAGTGTCTGTATTCTCATAATAAACAAATACACTTATAAAGTTTTATTTGCTTCCTTTGATTGACCAGAGATTGTTATAATTGCTGCTTCTCTTGACCCTTTCATTCCCTTCTCCTAATGTAAAAAAAATGCCTGTGTGGGAAAACTGCTTCACAGATGTTAGGGTAATGCAGATACTGCAGGATAAATTGCATAAAGCTTTGGGTACATGATGGCTACCAGAAGCATCTATCAAAATGTTAATTCTCAGTCTAAATCTCCTGAATGCTTGTGTTTCTGCTAGTGATACATGGCAAAAGTCTCAGGTAGTTCAGGTGAAGTGTATCTGGGAGACAGGAGTGAAGGTGGCAGTTTTGTAAGAGGGGGCTGCTAAGGTCACTCAATCCATTGTCCCCCTGATGTCTTTGTCTGTAATGTGGCAGGAATGCACAGAATAAGTTCTATTTTATTAAAAGATGCAGCTATTTTTGTGACTTTTTTTTTTCTGTTTCTTGGTTAGGATAAACATTGTGACCTTGTCCTTTTGTAACAAGCATAAGCACCTTGGAAAGCACCGTGGCAAAAGAAAAAGCCTAGTTACTTATTAGTTACTTATTTCAGCCCCCGGCTTCATTAAAAACCAGATAAAATTTAGTGGTTTATGTTTGTTCGTTTAGTTTTCAGGAAGTAGAGAAATGACAAACCAATGAGTGCTATATTTCTTCTCTTCCAACAGTTAGGACTTTTAGGGAGGGGTCACAAAGGAATCATGTGAAAAGAGGAACTGCTTACAGGGTTATTTATAGTTTTCAGCAGAACAATCCTTCAGGGCCTTTTATATCCCGAAACCAAAAGGGACTTCAGTCTGACTTTTAAACTTTACTTTATCGTGTCATGGTCTGGGACAAAATCTAGACCAAGAGAAGGATGCAAATGCCATTAGAACTAGGTGTCTAATTCCAGTAGAAGAATCCACAGCCATGACCTAAGCTCTGTGGACAGCAACTAGGAATGTGCTTAATACTAGACTGTCATCTAGCTACTGGAGGGAAACCCTTAACCTGTTCTGTTCAAGTAATGGTTTTGCATTAACTCATTTAGTCTGGAATAAGTCAGATCAAAACTGAACCGAGAGTTTCTGCCCTAATGATATGAAGGCTTGCTGGGGCTTGGGATTTTTGGGGATTTAGCCCCTCTTAACACATTATGTTGTTCCTCTTCATAAAATTATGAAGGGATGTATCTGTATTCCCATAAAATAGATAGTAAGATTGAGAGCATAAATAAATTAAACAGCATACCAAATATCATGGTGGGGAGCTACTGAATAGATATAAGAATTGCATTTTAGCCTGCTGATTCCTTAGGTAAAAGAATTATCTTTGCTATTGTTGTCAGCAGCATAGGTCCTGATCACTTTTTTTTCCTTCAGAACTATCTGGTGTGGAACCTGTCTTGCATCTAACCACTGTTTCTTCAGATCCACTTTGTAAATTAGCTAGATAGCAATATTTTTGTCCTGTTTTTGTACTCTTAGAATCCAATGTGTTTCCAGTAACGTACCTTAACGTTTCCAAGGATTTGGATCTTCAGCAGCTGCTGGTGGAATGGGATGTTGCCAAGTCAGCTCATGATGCTGAGCTAGCAATATCTTTTGAGATACAAGTCCGTCGAACTGATGAAGCTTCTACTGTGTGGAGAGTAAGTGTACTTAGAAAAGAAGTGGACTAGTCATTTACAATGATGGAAGATATAGTGATGTCTCCTTGCAAAGTCACTGTCCTGATCATTTTCCTTAGCATCTAAACAAGCAACATCTTCTGAAGAGGACATCACCCTTAGTGCAGGCTTAGGCCTGTTCTTTTTTTTGTGTTTTTCTGTTTGTAACTTCTGTATGGGAGCAACCTCCAAAGAAAACTTAAAACTTTGTTAAACTGAAAAACTGCACTAGCTCATTTAGAGTTTTTGTCAGAAAGTATATAAAACAGACAAGGGCTTATTTTTCTGAAATCAGCAGTGTATAAGATAGGCATTGTAAAAAATCACAGCTTCCTTTGATCACCCTAATTGGTGGTGTTTTGTCTCTGAGTTTGAAGAACCACATCTTCACTGCAAACAAGCTCTACACAGTTCTGAAGACTTTTACCACTTTGGTGTGCTGGATAAGATTTTTAGACCAATGAGTAGATGTAATTCTGAAGTCAGTAACTGGGGCCATATAGCTACAAACACTTAAGTTTTGAGTTCTCTGAAGTGTCCTTTAACAGTGTCTTATTAACTTGTTGGAAAGAAGTAAAAGTGTTTCAAATCCATGGATATTCTGTTATTCATAATAAACATGACAAGTTATTTTGGATGTCACTACTGTACAGGAATATATTTGCTTCTGTGTTTTTTTTAAGTATGTGTACGAATAAAGAAACTCTATGAGTCTGCTTATACCAAAGCATGGATAGCCTATATAACTTCTAGAGCAATGCTGCATTACTCCAGGCTATAACTGAGAAATTGAATTTTGAACTGATGGCAGAGTTTTTCTCAGACTAGTGGTAATATGAAAGTGCAGGTGTTGCTGGTGGAAAGCAGTACTGGAGGGAAGTTCTCTGCTGGTCAGTGTGAGTCAGGGCTTTGGTACAAATCATAAAAGCAGAACAGATCTATATGCTGAGAATCTGCTATAAAAAGTACTAAAATATGTAGAATGATAGAATCTTAGAGGTTGGAAAAATTCTTTAAGATCATTGAGTCGAGCTGTTAACCCAGCACTACCAAGTCCATACTAAATCTCTAAATGCTCAATCTCCACATTTTTAAAATCACTCCAGGGATGGTGACTCCACCACAGGGACATGTAACCCAGAGCATTAGGATGCATTTGTAGGCAGCAGCTTATGTAATAGCAGACACAAATAACCTACTGAAAGTCTCTGAGAGCAAATCCATGTCATGAGAAGCAGGGTCTCAGTCCTAAATATGTCAGCACATCAGTCACTCCACCACTACTGGCAAAGATATGTAAGCAGTTGATTAGCTGACTAGTTACTTAATGTGAGATCACGTGTAGCTAGTGGAGTTTCAAACATCCATTTTCAAAAGCATGTTTCTCCTTTGAGCTTTCTCACTGCTTTTGATTGTATTTCTGAATCTTCATGTTGCTGTGTTTTCAATACTTTGCCTTACTGTTCTTTGTAGGAGTTTCATAATGTCACACTTAATAAACTGGGAAAACCTCTTCACTGGACGTGGGATTCAGACATACCTTTGGAGTGTATGTCACATGCTGTGAGAATCAGGAGCAAGGCAGAAGCATCAAAAGTCTGGAGTCAGTGGAGTTTGTGGGAGACTGTCCCAGGTAAGCAAAACAAGATGTGCAATATTGTGGGCTTTTTTTTCAAATATAAAGCTAGTTTGTAATTCACCAGTGAATGTAACCATGGGGAACAGTTCAGGAGAGATGGCATCACATCAAGAATCCATTTGTTTCAATCACTAACGAGTTCCTTATATTTTGCCAGCAATAATAGCAGTTATTCAGGCATTGCTATAATTTGCAGACTATCTTCCTAAGCTAGTAGACCAAAAGTTTTAGAGCTTTTTTTCACTCAAACATTGAAACAATGTAGTAGATGGAATGACGTGGGATCTTGGATAGGCACATCCCTGGTCTAGACTCAGGAAAAGGGGAGGAAGCACATAGCTAGTGGCTACATGATCTGATGAATGTGTTGCTTTTGTCTGGGATTCATGGCTTGAATTGGTATTACAGAAACAGAGAGAAAGGAGCAAGTCAGCTCCTTATTTCACTTGGAATGAATGTATTGTGAAATATATGAGAATAAACAGGGAGTGAACCAGTAATGTAATTAATGACATCACAAAATTTTATCTTTTTTTTATTACTATGTCTTACTAGAGCAGTTTGGTTTCCAGAGAATCTTGTATGAACAAAATATGTAATTATTTTAGAAAATATGACTCTAGTGATTTTACAATGAAACACTCATTTGGAGCAGCAAGGGCTTTTAGATATTGGAGACATTATGTATATAGAAGAAGCATCACAGGTGTTCATACTTGGATTGTGGCACTCATCTCCCTCTTGTAATATAATTGGCAGTAGGATGTAAGACTCTTTTTATCCCACAATCCCCTCAGTCTTGGAGATTTTATTTTTTTCAGTTGCAAGTGTATGGGGATCAAAAATACTATTTTTTGATCAAAAACTGTTCCTATATTACAGACCTGATTTAGACCTCTCTGAAAGATAGTAACTGTAGATGTCATCAGGTTTTTGGATCAGATTCTTGAAAGTAGATTTTACCTGTGCAATATGTGTAAAAAACTGTCAGTCACTTAAATTCCTCTAGCTTTTTCATCCAGCAAGTAGGCCAAAAGAAGGCTGTGGGAGTCTCATTCCAAGTTGCTTATCCCATCACTGATCTGATTCAGGCAGTGTTGACTCCTCTTAGCTAAGCTCTGCATGAGAATCAGGCCATGCTGTTTTTGTAGCCCCCTGCTCCAAGTCTTCAAGAGCAGGCATTTTGGATATAAGCAACAGCCTGTGCATAGGAGCAGGAGGTGGTTCTCCTTTGTAAAGACAATACTTGACAGGACACTTCTGTTTCCTCTAAGTGAAAGGCAGTAAAACAGATTTAGTCTCTCAGGTAGCTTGTTGGACTACATTACATGTTTATGAGTTTAAGAGAAAGGTATTATTACATGTGAAATTCATCTCTATATTGGGAAGAGTACTAAATAGAAGTCTATGAACAGAAAAAATAACATTAGCAATTTCTTGTGTAGATGCTTAGTTTTGTGTTCTCGCTGAAGGCTGCTGACTCGAGCAGATTTTAATTTTTTTTTTTTTTTCATTTGCAGGCCTGGACACTTCAAATAGAAGTGGGCCACAAATCTTTCCAAAAGAAAAATTTTTAGCAGAAGGCTCTGATATCACTCTTTGCTGCATAGGAGGGAAAGGTCAAACCATTAAGGAATTCTCTGTGTACCCAAATGTTGATGTTTTCAAGCGCACAAACAGTCAAGTCAGACTTCTCACTGTGGAAAATCTGTCACATGACAAAGGGTCTAACATTCATGTCTACTGTTATGATGAAGATGACCGGTTACATCAGGCAGCTTTCTTTGTGGGTAGTAAGTGAACACATTGTTACAGTTTTATTTTCCTCTTGTTATTAATTGACTGTAGAAGAAATGACTCAAGAATGATGTAGAAAAAATGTACCGGGAAAAAAACTTGCTGTAAATTGTCATGGCCTTGTCATGTCTGGCTGAACTCTCTCTTCCTTGAGATCTGTAAACTTATATAGAGAAAGCAAGAAAGAATAGTAGTAAATTAATTGACCCTATGACAGGTGGCTGATTCATAAATATACCCACCCATTTAGGAGTTCAGCTTCATTGTCTGTGTGCATGTGGTAAAAACTCAGCACAGTCTCCTTTTCGAAGGCGAATAGCAATTTTTAAAGATACAGAAGAATACAGATTGAATAAATGAATGGATGAGTATAAAAAAAAGATAATAAAGTATAAAAGTGTTTGCTATTGACTCATGGTATTATCATGACTATCTCTGCAGAGTCATCATTGAATAAGTGTAATTTTGGTAATAACATCTACAGTAAACCAGACTTCGTATTTATCCATTATTTCTATATTAAAAAGACTGAGTTTTGCCTTGACTGACTTGATGTTCTTTATTTTGTCTGACCAGAACCACCTGATGCACCTAAAGATTTTTCCTGCCAAACTCAAGACATGAAAAAAGTAACATGTACTTGGAGAGAAGGAGAGACCTATCTTTATGGACAGAACTTACCACGATACACCTTGTCTGAAACGTAAGTTTCATTGTTATATTAACTCTGATCTGTGCTGCACCTTCTTTCCTTCTTACCATTAGAATCTGTGGAAAGGCTTTTTGTCCATGTAATTAGCTGCTTGCCTTTTTCCACCTCACTGATCACTTATTTAACAAAGCTTGAGCAGTACAGAACTGCTCTGAGTCAGACGAGCTATGACAAAGTTGACAGTTCCTTTAGACCAAGCTTATTCTAACCATTCTTTTGTGTTAATATGTTTGGATATTTTTCAGTAGTTATGAAGACACCCCGGGATGAGGATGTAGATAACTTAAAGGTATTACTTAATTATTGGGTAGCAAAACAGATAACTAGGATCTGATCAGCTTGTAGGCTGAGTATGAGTGTGCTCATGGTCCATTGACACCAATGCTGACTCAAACTTAGTACTCTGTGTGATTAACTTCCCTAGTTATTTTCCTTTAGGAAAAGAGCTTTCAGAGCTTTAGATGCTATGTTTTCTTTCTTGAGTCCTTGAGCTACCAACAATCCTATCCTTGAGTCCTTGAGCTACTAACAATCCTATCTCAAATGTCCTTCTTGTGTCTGTAATTTCTGTAGTTTCAGCTGGCTTCTTTGCTTAAAAAAAATAAAAATCTGATTTCTCATTGCTCTTTTGTTGTCCCTGAAAATAAGCCTACTGATTTGTTTTAGTATAATGGAGTCAGTTCTCATGAATTGTAAGATAAACAAGGATCATGTTTGCATTCCTTTGTGAAAAGCTATCACCTGCTGGACTTCTCAAGTGAACAGTGGAGATGGAGAGGTGGTAACTTCTCTGTCCAATCTCTGATCACTGTCCAGAAACTTGTATAGATGAGGTCAACAATAAACGGGAGAGTTCTTTTCTTCTCTGCCTGAACACCTGCTGTGTGTGTTGCTGTGTTCCCTCTGTGCATCACAGTAACACACTCTTTCTTAGCAGTGTGAGTCAAGGCTATGATATGCTGTGGCATATCAGACATGGCCTTTGCATGAGGAGAGGGGCTTTACAGCAAGGCCTGCAGAGAAAGGGAAACTCATAAAACAGGACAGATACCTCATAATCACAACAAACTTTCATCAAAAGATCTCAGCAGAAAACAAGCCAGCATTGCTCGTATCTTTCTGGTCTCCACATCATTCACTTCTATTAAGATACTGTGATGGTGATTTAAAAATGGAAGGTTAGAAGATACACTTTTAGATGCAGTTGAAATTACAACTTCATTTAAAGGCTTAATGGTAAACATGTAAATTATTTAAGTCTTGGCAAATAAACCAGAGAGTTTAGACTATCCCTAAGGAAAATTCTAAAAGCAATGTATCTGTATCTTAAAAAAACAAACCTGGATTTCAAAGGAAACTTAAGAGTATTTGTATTCATCGTACTTCAGGCTAAGGGAAAGAAGTGGGTGGCTTCTTACATAAGGCTCCTCAGCCTTATTTTTTATGATGCTGTATTCAAGTTGGGTATCAGAAACTTCTGAGATCTATGTTGATTGTATATTATGGAAAACATCTTTCCCTCTCTTTGCCCTGCCTCCTACCTCTCCCTTTCTTTGATAGGTCATCCCAGAAAACAGCTCTGTGCAAAGCAAGGTGTTTTACGCAGTGCTCTTGCTCTTGGGATATCGGCCAGCAGTGGATCTGGAATGTCACAGTGACTGTGGAAAACCCACTGGGAAAGAAAACTGCCACAGATGTTTTTGATGTAAATCACAGAAGTAAGGTTTTTTCCCCTATGTCTTTGTTTAGGGCTTTTTGTTGCTCCTTCTGAGCTTGATACTTCTGTGTCACAGTTTAAAGTATGGAAGTCCTTGATTTGTATCTTCACAGTTTAATTACTTATCTGTCCCTGTGCTATAGTTACCTGCTCTCTCTTCAGTTTCAGCTTTGTAAAGTTGTATTAACAACTGTAAACTGTAAAACATCTTTACTCCAAAAGTCAGATTTGGTTATTGGAATGACCCCTTGATGTTTCAAAATTTGTTAAAGCTGGTTAATGGAAGAGAAAGCAAAATGATACAAGGATATAAAATGGGGAGTTGAAGCAAAATATCTGTGTAGCTTATGTGGAAATTGATATGATATGAGATGTGATACATGTGTAAGAACTATTGCTGGTAAAGAAGTGATGGTGTTAACTTGCTCTTGGTCCTAGTATGGGACAGTAACCTCCACTATGCTGCTGTGAAGAGTAGTTCATCAGTGACAAAAGCTGGGTTATTCTCTGAGGAGTATCTAATGGCCATGGTTCCTTGTTCCCTAGTAGTTGTGTCCTTAATCTCAGTGTGCTGTGGGTCCCATAAAATCTTTCCTACTCCTGCCTCAAAACAACTGGGTATTTCTTCAGTCTCTTGCAGTATTCCCAGTTCTCCTTGAGTCTTCTTCAGTGTTCCCCAGGTTCTGTGGCTGCCTTACCTCTTTGAAGAAACAGGAGGTAACCTGTGCTTTCTGCAGCTTGGGAGCTGAGAGGACGACAGCCTGGGAGGCTGTTGGTGTAACTGCTGCATCCTGGCACTGCTTCCTTCCTCAGAGGCATTGCTGAAAGTTTTGCTAGCCATGCTTTTTTATATGAAGGGACTTATATTAAATATCTGTGATAAGATTTGTCTAAGAGTGGCATGAGAATTCTAAAATTTGATTATCTGTTTGGAAGTGGAGGAAACAGGTCAAGAAAGTGGAGAAGTAGACTGACAAGTTGTAGGGAGACAACACCAGTCATAAACTCAGTTTTCCTGGGAAGTCAGGCTAGAATAGCTTACATTCAATGTGATAAGTACATTTTACTACAATATTCTTTTTCCAGTCCTAGTGATAGTTCCAAGTTAAAGAAATTGCATATAATATGTGTGATAAGTTCAGCTTTTAAATAGTGATTCCTGTAAAATCCTTTATGTTTTATTTGATCTTGTAAATATTTACATTAGAATTTTCCTCACTTAAAGGATGACAGTAAGTAAAGGAAAACGTAAATCCATTGTTTCCAATTCTGCACATGGTAATTTGGACCTTCTATATCAAATACAAACTCTTTTGAGTATGAAAGTCTTCAAACTGTATTTCATGGAGTGGTGTAATTCAATAATTACACAACTTTACTAAGGGTGTAAGCATACTCCTCACTGGCATTGCCATGCTCTCAAATTGCATTGCATTCCTCAGTATTATACTGGTAATGTGGGAGAGTTTGATATTTACTCTACTAGCTGAATGCTCTTACACAGCAGTAAAGGATCTCAGAAATCTTTTGGAAGAAGTAGCATTGGCACTGTTTACTGAAGGGTAACTACTGACAGGAGTCAGTGTTAGAGTTGTGAATAAAATTTCTGTCAAAGAGGCCCAATTCTGGAGTGTTTTGAATGTTACCATGTTACATCAGGAGCTTCTGCCAGGCCCTGATTTAGAGAATTTTAATGGTTTGCAATAAATGTCTTTCTTCTTTTTGTCAATGATATTTTAAGACATTTCTAAGTCTGCACAAGGAGTTTTTTTAAACCTTGTGTAACATTTACTTAGATTCTGAAATGAAGCTTTATAATTTATATGTGTTTCTTCTAGATTGGGAGAAAAATCTGGGGTTTTTTACTACTCAGCTAAAATATCTTAACATACTGTTACATGTGTTTTGTTTTACAAGAGCTAACTCAGATTTTCCATTGGCAGTGTACCCCACTGCACCTTTCCAGGTTTGGGAAGATTGCACAGATACAGAAATTACATTACACTGGAATTATGGAAACAATGAAATTGAACTCTTTTGTCAGACTGAAGTGCGTCAACCTGATGGCAAAGTAGAACTGGTATGAAACCTGAATTTCCTAAATGAAAACATAGTGAGGATCTTTCTGATGTGATTAAAAATTAATTCCCCAGCAATACAAATACACTAAATTTGTGGGCATGTTGATGTGTCTGTTTTCTGGATTTGCTTCCCAAGCTCTACACTGACTATGCAGTCCATGTGGGAAGCCACTTGGCTCTAATTCACACTCCAAACACTGTCTGTACTCTGGCAGAAGTACATGGTGTGACTGGTCTGACTATGTGGCTCAGTGCTGAGCTGAATGGGTTCTGAGATTTGTTGAAGTTAGTAAAAACACTGAAGGGCCTAATAATTGTGAAGTTGTATAACACAATATATGCATATATATTTGCTTCTGGTAATCTTGGTTTGTTTTTATTGCTTATGCTGTTTCACACATAACAGAGCAGCATTGCAGATTTCTTTTGTATCAGTCCAAGCTCTTTCTGTGTACTATTGACTGTAATTGATGATAGGGAGCCTGGTTTCTAGTGATGGAGTCCCAGAACAGCTTTTCTTCCTATCCTCTTCAATCTCATTGAAGATTATTTGAGTAGATTCCTTATCTTGTTCCACCTCTTCCACAGACGGTGAGGTTGATGGGCTCTTTGCCCATGTACTGTCTCTTCTCTGTAGCTCTTTTCTTAGAAGGCATCTTGCACATTAAAAAGGCACAGTAAAGATCAGTCAAGATGCATTCTGTCTTGATTGTAGCTTAACAGTTGTCAGATCAAGGGACCACCACAGTTGGCCATTGCAGGGGACAGTTTTGAGGAAAGGCTTGAAAGCATGCTGGCTTTTTGACTCTTAACAGAACTCACTCTGTCTCTTAGGAGAGAGTGAAGTAAAGGCTGAGAAAAAAAAAAGTGGAAAGAAAAGGTAGCTGTAGATTGCTCTGGATAGATCTGGAAAAACATCCTGCTTTTATATGAAGTATAAATAACCCAAGACTCTATGAGGGCAACATCTCAATAAATTCCCTCCTGGATGTAAAAAGTACTCATGTGGAGGGTTCTGAGGTTCAGACAGTTACACAGAGGTGATTTTCAGCCCTCTTTTTGGATGTCTCACTGTTTTGATCTAGTGCATTATTTACCTTTTCTTGATTGTTGTTTCATGACTGTCTTTCCCAAATGAAGCTTAACTGGCTCCTCTGGCAGGGTCTAGAGGAAGAACTATTTTCTCAGAGAAGAAGACGTTGTTGAGGACGCTGTTCTGAGCTGTGCCTGTTGTGTCTTTGTGTGTTGCAGCACAACAGCTCCGTGGCGGGCTCAAAGTGCGTCACGGTGTGCGGGCTGCAGCCCTACACGGAGTACACGGCCATGGTGCGCTGCGGGGCGGCCAAGCACTTCTGGAAGTGGAGCGAGTGGAGCCAACCCCTGACCACCAGAACAAAGGAAGCAAGTATGTCCAACCTGTTGAGAAGCAAAGTTTGAGGGATGTTCCTTGCTTGCCACCTCTCTGCTGTTTGTTGTTACTCTTGGGCGGTGTAGCTAAAGCAGAGGTCTGTTCCATGCATAAAAGAAACACACTAAGCAAATGTCAAGAAGATAACTTCTTAAATAATTGTCAACCCTCCTGCTAGTCTCAGACATTCCCTCCAGAGCAGGAAGTGGGAAATCCAGTTGACTGGGAAGAAGAACAGACTGAGTTACAGTGCCCTGTGAGGCCTGGAGCAATGGTGCAGAGGTGGGACAAGAGTCTGGTGATTGTAAGCAAAGATTTTCTAGGGAAATTAAGCAGACTTTAATTTAGAAAAAGGAATAAAGGGAAAATTATGTTAAAGGATAATGTTTGGGCAAGACCTGGGAGTGATGGGAAAAAAAGAGGTGTTGTGAGTGCAATTTCTTCAAATGGGAGGAGCAGTTAATTGATTAGCCTGCCTTTTCTTCCCACACCCAGAGCATTCTCATTTTCTTTTTTGCTATATTTATTGCAGCTCCATCAGGGAAACTGGACATATGGAGAGAAATTACACCAGTTCTGGGGGGACGAAATGTGACCTTGTTCTGGAAGGTGAGACATCCCTACAGAAATGGAAACAAAGCCCTTCATAGAGGGGTTGGAAATGTCTTCCATGATTTGTGTGCAGGTGATAGCAATTCAGTATGAAAATGTCTTTTACAAGTCTAAACCAGATTGTATATGAAATACCTCAGAATGTAGCTATGATGGTGTGCTGTTCTGGAATTTCAGATATACAATTCTGTTTTTCTAAGTATTAGAACAAGATAGATCTTGTTACCAAGATTTCTGCATTTCCATTTCAACCCATATGTGTATGAATGTATGAAAACAAGTGTTTATATTCTTACAGAAATTACACATCCTGTTAGTTACTTAAAATTCTAAATTATCTTCTCATTTTTCTTCAGCAAAGTTTACTACGTTATTATTCTCTTCCTCCATAATTTTTTTTTCTCAGCAAACACCAAGTTTTCAAGCAAATGGAAAAATTATTTCATATGAATTAATCTGGGAAAAAATAGAAGATGGCTCCAAACCTGAAAGCATCTCCATTTCTTCAGTCTACAATAGCACAAGGATTTTCATTGATAACCATTCCTACAGAATCAGCATCATGGCAAAGAACAATGTTAATTTTTCACTTCCTTCAGTATTGATCATCTCTAGAGCTACAGATAACAGTAGGAGTATTTTCAGTTACAATTACATTATTAGACTTTTGTTTCTACCTGTTTTGAGTGAAGTCATAATTTATCATCTTGGGCAACAAGTTAACCTTACCTCTTAACTGTCACCACTGCTGTCTGAAAATCATGACTGTATTTTCTCCTACACAGTGGCAGCTGTATGTTTATTAAGCTTAAGTGCAGACTGTGTCTCCACAGAGCAAAATACATTTAGCCTTAAACTAGGGCCTCAGATCTGCAGTAGGTGCCTTGATGGTGCAGCCAGTGTGCTTAGCTTCTTCAGACTCTCTGACTCTAGGTTGCTGCAGCTGATTTTCTTTTTTTTTTTTTTT
>VXBS01007635.1:328317-354888 GCA_013400255.1 Sitta europaea | reverse complement strand
TTTTTTTGTGAATATGTAGTAATAATTGCTTGATGGTTTCTGAGCTGTCAGCTTTCAGCACGTGAAAGACCCCATTTGTAATTTAGTGAAGGAATTCAACTCTTGTTGTTTTCAACTGGGTAGTATAGGAACTGTATTAATCTTCATTTATTAGTCTGAAGTGTCATGCAGGACAATAATAAGAGATGCTGTTTTGTTCATTCCTAGGCACTGAAGAGCTTAAGGAAGGACAGGTTAATGGTACAGATGATGGCATTTTTATCTCCTGGGAGCCCAGAAGTATATATGACAGTTACATTATTGATTGGTGTAACTTTCCCAGGTTGCAGCCTTGTGATTTTCAGTGGAAGAGATTTGGACCCAACACTTCCAGTGCTGTGATCAGCTCAGGTGAAAGCCAAACAACTAATCTTTCTGACTGTGCAGCAGGTCTTAATGCTGTTGGCATTAATTGAATTTAGGAAACAAATAATTTTTGAATATTTTGAATAATGAATTCTGTGTTGTGCAGGTGTAATTCTCCACAGGAATTTGACATCATGTTTTTCCTACCAAATTAATTAGACACCACAAGTGTACCAGCACCATTAAGCCATGGAAGGCGGCATACTACTATATTAGAAAAGTCAACACAGTATTTTAGACAAAACCTCTTCTGAGTGGCTTATATCAGCATCTTGAAGGAGGATGGTGGGGTTAATGAAGAAGTTAAAATATTTTGGCAAGAGAGATGCCAAAGGGAGCTCTATCCTATCCATAACATGGATCAGAAATTTAGATTCAGGCAATTTAAACCCATGGTGTAGTGAGAGGTTTGGTGCTGTCAGTGTGGCACAAATAATATGTTTCAGCACCAGTCCTTGCGTAGGATCAGTTGCATGTTTTTCATCCTGGTTGTGGGCAGTAGACCTAAATCCTTTCTGTCTGAGTGAAAGTTGCTCTGATATGCTTCCACAGCTGCAAGAATTTATCTTTCCTAGCATCTCTCAAAGTGAGAGCTCCCTTTGGAATGAAACTAGTTTGAACAAAATTTGATTGAACACACATAAATTTGCAATACAGGAACTGTACCTCAGTTCATACAAATGTACTGAAACCTGCATGTAATGAAGGGGACTGTACATGGGGAAACATGGGAACAGTATTGTCAAATTCTTCAGTGCACTTGCTTAATGTGAATAGGAGTGGGTGTCAGTGAGGATAACAAGGAATACCTGGATATGTGTCTGCATCATATGTTCCAAAACACAACCTTTGCCTGTGCAGAAACGTAAATGAAATTGTCTTTCTTTTTGATGCATTTGGAGTCTATTGCTCTGTCACCTTGAATACTGAATTGGGAAAAAAAAAAAAAGGTATATAAATCTCTCTCCCAATTCTCTTTTTCAGACAGAATAAATGTGTTAAATTCACTCATGCCAAGAATAATGCATGTAACAATGCATGCCAAGAACTGGCCTGCCCTCTGTCTCCTTCAGTTGCTTTAATAGCACAATAGCACTCAGAGAAGGTGTCTAATAGGCTATTGACCTCTCTAGGAAGCAATTAAATAAAAGTAACACTGAAAGACAAACCATAACCTATTTTTGTTCAACTGTTTTCTAGCTGCTTTTTTTCCGGGGGTGAGATACAAATTCCGCATCTATGCATCTGTTGCTGATAGAGCTTCCTTACTGGAAAAGAGGATTGGTTATCTCAGGGAGCTGCGTAAGTTGGCAACATGTCTGGGTCTTCTGCATTTGCTAAATTGATCTGTCACAAATAGAATAATTGCCTCCTCCTCCAGCTAGTTAGAACTGGATTTTTTGTGTTGTTTCTTTATCTTCAGTGAAGCATTTAAAAGTTCTTTATCAACATACAGGCCCTACATGGAAGATACTTGGTTAATACAGTGGCCAGGTAGAGCCCTTGTTCATTAGGAGAGCTAAACAAAGCTGTGATTATCAGGTATTGCTTCGTGTATTAAGTGGATGCATGAAAGCTCTGTAAAGCTGACAGTTTTGTAGAGAACTTTGGCTTCGTTCATCTTTTAAATACAAGAAAGATGTAAACATAAATACCACATGGGAGTGTGCATTTTTCAAATGATAAGAGAAAACACTCTTGAAAAATAATTGCAAGTTTAACTCTGATTTCCTTACTTCCAGCTCCTCGTCTTGACCCTGTTGTGAAAAAGGTTGACCTGACTTACAATTCAGTAACACTGTCTTGGGATTCTTATCTCACAAATGAGTCAGAGCCTGGTTTTATAAGAGGCTACCATGTTTACGTGTCACCTGTTCAAGGGAACTGCAATTTGAAAGGGTCAAAAAAGCACATTCTTTCAGGTAACAGCCCTCTACTACAGAACGTTGTGTCATTGATATGGGTGAAAGGCTTGTTGCTACTGCAGCATCTTAGAAGGTTTGTATTAGGCAGTCTGGCTGGCTCATTCAGCCATCTCTAGATTTCAACACCTGTTGCTTTTGGTTCCTCTCTGTGCTTGAGGTGCTGGCAGGCAGAAGTGATTCCTGGCTTTATAGTATTTGCAGCCCACATCCTGTTGTCCATGACTCCTTTTTAGCTCCAGAAAAGACTCCTTCATTACTATAGGAGGAGTTCTGCCTCCTGTGATGCGAGTATAAAAGTCATAAAGAACCATGTTAGTCTTCCTAGGATTTGCGGTATTTTAGAAACAGATAGGATACAATTTATTTCCTTCAAAATTGGAGCTTTGTATAAATTCCCCAAGTAAATTCGTTTTTAACCAAAGTATTTGTGTGTGTGCTCTACAGTGGAGTTCTTTCAGTAGAACTGAGCTATGAAGTGGCACAAAGTCACAAATTTGTATCAGACCTTTCTGTTCCACATGCAAAACTGCTTGAGATGACTTTGCTCCATTATAATTTTCAGATGTTTTTAACATGTTGAAAGAATTTTTTTTTTTTCTTTGCCTTTTCTTCTGCTTTGGTCATGTCTGTGTTCTTCTGCTGATTAGACAAGTGACAGGACGAGAAGCTTAATTTGAACTGAGGGAAGCTCATGTAGAAGTTCTTGTCAGAACTGAACTAACCGTATAAGTACCATAATTCTGTAAGTAATCACAGTTAGAATTTAAAAAGTTTAAATCAAAGATTTTCTGCTTCAGTGCTTCTGCTAGCAGACAAAGGGTGTGACTGAAAACGGCAGAAATAAGCTAACTCGTTTCTCCCTGGAGTTTGGGAGTTGCACAATAGAGAGGCAAAAGAGCTCTTTTTTCAGGCAGAAATTTCTTGCTTTTGATTGTCTTCAAAGAAATTGACATAAGCTTAAGGACTACAGGATTATGGTAAAAAAAAGAAATGGCAAAACTCAAATCATTCTGCTACAATGCTAGAATGCTAGAGGAAAAATAAATTAAAATAAACCAGGTTCAGTCTTTGACAAGAAGCTGTTAGGTTTCTGCCAAAGGAGGGCAATGCTGTGGCCAGTCCAGTTAGAAGGGATGTGAGTTCAGCCCAGTGGCAGTGAGTCAGGTTGCATCATCCTTCCCAGAAGAAAGAGTGCAAATGACGAAGAAGGCGGGTTGCAAATGTTTTGTTATTTCAGTTAACTGGTTTTGTAATATTTTGGGGACAACTTACTGCAACCTTTCAGTACCTAACAGGAGACTTATAAAAAAGATGGAGAGAGACTTTTAACCAGGGCCTGTACTGATAGGACAAGTGGTAATGGTTTTAAACTGGAAGAGTGTGGGTTTAGATTAGCTACTGGGAGGAGATTCACTGTGAGGGTAGAGAGGCCCTGGAACAGGTTGTCCAGAGAAGCTGTGGATGCCCTATGTCAAGGCCAGACTGGATGGGGCTGAGTAATCTGGTCTAGAGGAAGGTGTCCTTGTCCATGGCAGGGGAGATGGAACTTAGATGTGATACTTAGGATCCTTTCTAACCCAGAGCATTCTGTGATCCTGTGATTTTATCTTATCTGTTTTGTTTTAGATGAATCAGAGCTATGTAAATACACAATTGAAAACCCAGAAGAAAAGAAATACACTGTGAAACACCTAATGCCAAACACAAAATACAAAATAGTGGTTAAAGCATTTACAGGTGGAGGAGAGACTCCTATTGTTAACTTCAGATACATAGATACACCATATAACTGTGAGTACTGACTGTGAATAATGTCCTCTAGCAGAAGGATGGGATGATTTAAAATGTTATAATAATCTTCCTTTCTTAAGGGAAAACATTTAATTCAGTGCAACATTCACTTAAGAAAGAATCCAACTGAGAAATTATATGAGCATACCAATATGATGTTTTGATACTTCTAAATAGAAAGGATTTCTTCTAAATTTTAGAACAAGCCTAATTTACATTCATATTTAAATCTTATATCCTTCTGGGAAATATGCACATTTGCATGCCTAGTGAGTCCTGTTTGTTAGAACTCATTGAGGAATTGTATTTGGATTTAACTGGTGTTCTAATATAGGAAAACCTAGAGACTTGTGTCCAAACAGGTAATTCCTGTATGTCCTGTTGAACTTACAATGTTGATTGTTACTCTCATCATTTAAAACCATTGCCAAGTTCCCTCCTTCGTAAGCCAGTACAGAAAGGCTGTTGGCATGGGCACAGTGGTTTGCTAACTGGGCAGATTTGATCACCAAAGCAGAAGAGGAAATCACTTGCCCATAACTTTGTCACTTGAAAATAACAGTCAGCATGGTTGTGAAACTTAGGATCCAAACTAGAGATGCCTGGTTTTGAAAAACTTGTTGGGGTTGGAGATGAAGGAGAAGGGAAGGGAAGGGAAAGGGGGAAATGTTGGCTTACGCAAGGAGACTCCATATTTTAGGCTAACTGCTACAGTGTAGTGACCATCATGGCACCCTCACAGGCACTGTTCTGCTTCTAACACACAAGTTCTAGCTCCCATCAGACAGCCAGAGGTTTGTACAGCTAAGAGAGAATAAAAATGGCGGCTTAATTAACCATGAAGAGATACAAGGAGAATGTAACATGTCCATTCCCTCCTGTGGTGTGTGGTAGGGATACACAAACTCTCTGGCACAGGGCAGGAGGGTCCTGGATGAGACAGAGGGAGAGCAGGCATTGACTAGTGCACCTCTCAGCCCACCTACAGCCTCAGCAGTTTGTGAACAGCATAGCTGAGGGCTGTCTTCCAGCTAGAAAGAAATACTGAGATCCCTGTATCAGCATAAATGCTAGGAGACTTGAACACTTGTGTAGTGTTTTTCTAGCTATAGTCAATCTAAAATGGAAGTATAGACGTTCATGCCTCACAGTAAAAATCTGTCTTCTCTGCGCATCTGAGAAAAAACCTGAAACAATACTTAAGTGACGTTATTGCTGTGTTAACTTTTGTAAATTATTCTTATAGCTAAGGTGCCAATATGAGGGTACATAAAAATCAGTTTAGTTATAATTCCATTCTGGTAAAGGGAATCAAGGTCTAAAGGCTTACAGCAGTATCCCAGAGCTTCCAGCCAAGCTATCTTGCAACCATGGGCCACACGGTTTTACTGCTGAGTTAGTGGTAGGCATCCCACACAGACTTGTGGGATTTTTGCCCCAGAAACTCAAAAGCTATAATGACTTTAACATGTGAGAAGTTAAAACAATATTTTAAAGTATTTTTCTTCTACAGCAAACATGCTGTACTTTGTATTCCTGCTAGTGATAGTTCCAACCCTAGTAGCAGCTATATGCCACTGGAAGATGAAGTGGTAAGTTGTGGTGCATGTTTCTGTTGTAGACAGAGAATATAACTAATCTAATTCACAAACCACTGCTGCAGCTTGTTGCTTCCAGCCCGTTGTAAGTCCTCATTCATTCTTCCTTTGGCTGTTTGACTGTGTGGGTGTTTTAAGTATGTGGCTTGTGGCGTTTCTGAGACACTGGTCATCTGCTGCTGTCCCTGTACACCTTTATGGATGACTTCTGCTGGTAGAGTGTGCTTTGATAAGGGAACAAAAATGTCATTTGTTTTGGTCTCTTATTTCCAGGGTGAAGGAGTGCTGCTGTCCTGTAATACCTAGTCCTAACAAGAGCAAAGTGCTGTCATTCAAAGAATTTAAGGTAAGATCACTGTAAATCTAGAGTTTTTAATTTGTCCACTCTTTGCTTAGTTGATTAAAAAAAAAAACCACAACAAAACTATTCTTGGGTTGACTGCATTTAAAAATTAACTTGTCAGTTTTTGTGTTGACTACATTTACACATTATACACGAATTAACACAGTTTAATATTACCATTTAGTGGAAAACTCCTTTTGACATTCATGAGACTCTGCAGTGAATATATTGCAGTCTGTTACTGCAAAAAGAAATTGCACAACTGGAGAATAAATTAAATCTTCTGATCAGCAGGTGATTCCTCCACTGCTACTGTTCAAACCCCTGCACTGTCTGGACTCAATAGCCCGGAGGATACTGGACTTCTCTGCAGCCTGTGAGCAGTGTTTGCCCCAGCTCCCTCGGGAGGACACTGCAGGGCCATGCACTTGCTGCCCTGGGAGGATGCAGGGGGTTCTACCAGTCACTGCCCGGCCTGGCTGGGAGAATAGGATTGGCAAAGGACCCTCAGCTTCTTCTATAGCCCCTTGGAACTGGGAGCTGCTGATTCTGTGCTGTGTGCAGGGGCTCCAAAGCCTTTGCCCTTGCACATGTGGGCTGCTGGTGTTTACTGAATAGCACCACGAGTGCGAGGAGTGAAGTCCACCTGACAGCACTGCTGCTGTCTTCCAGTTGGTTCTACCTCAAACTAAAACCAGCACACATCAAAAACCTGGCAAAGTCTTTAGAGTAGAGGGACATGGTTCCTTCCTCAAATATAGTAATTGTGAGTTTTCCTAAAAAAGAAATCTCTAAATAAATAATCTGATAAATTTCACATAGAATGCAGCTTCTATGCAACATCCTCTATGTAGGTTTTCCTTCAAATTCATTTATTTGAAAAATGCAAACTATGAAAAAGACTATGTAGGAGTATTAGAATTCCTTAAAGTAACCACTCTCTTTTCTCTACTCTGGCCTTCTTTCATTAAGTAATTTTTTTGTTTAATGATTCTCTTGCAGATTGATTCTGAGAAAGTGCTGAAGATAAATGACTGCCTTACTGACGTGCTAGCCATGGACAGTAATGCTGAAGCTCAGAAATTGCATCCTGTTACCTTGAGCCCATTATCTTCAACACCAACTGAAGATAAGATTGATGGTCACAATTCTTCCTGGATTTACCCTAGTGAAAATGTAGTGAGAGACTTTCCACCCACACCTACACCTCAAACTCATACTTGTTTTGAGAATTTTGCTTATTCTTCTCCACTTGAGGTTAAATCTAATCCCTACCATATACTGGAGACGCTGGAAATAGGCAAGACAAATCAGGCAGTGGTGCTGTACCAGCCACAATGCTATTTAGATATTTTTTATGAGGATGCAGCCTCAACCACCAGAGAAACAGCTGAGAAAAAGAACAGTCTGATATACATCTCACAAACAGATGTGCACTGCCTGGGGGAGGAGCATTGATGTTCTGTCCTCCAGAGAGTCTATCCAGTGTTTGGCTACATACTATAAATGAGAATTTCTAAAACCACAACTTCTTTTGATTAGGGCTCTCACAAGCGCAGCTGCCTGACATCCATTAATACGGCAAAGCTGTTGTTTCTGGCCTAGTTTTGAGTACTGGTTTACCCAGGAATTGTGTGTTGTTTCCATTACAACTTATGGACATTAGATGAGATTTATAGGCTGGTTTGTGGCCTGTATTATGCAGAAAGTTACATCACAGCCGTCTGTCTGTCACAGGCTGAGGCAGAGAACTGCTTTATTTTGCAGAGTTTAAAACCTTTTTTCATAAAGTAGAGGAACAAATGAAACAAGGGGGAATGTTGTGCTGCTCGAGGAGTCTATTTCCCTTGCAGTGTTCTGTGTACTCTGGCCACCCCAGCCAATGGGTACTGTGCTGCTGGGTATGGAGCATTACTCAGTCCAGTCATTCTGGGGGCTGGGTTGTATCTTCTCTCTCTCAAATGGTGCAAGGAATCATTGTAGAAAACGTTATCTGCACACAGTGCAACTTATTCCTAAGAGATTTGAAGGAACTTTGACTTCCGCAGGAGTGCTGTCCAGAGCATCCAAATCCAGGGATGATCCTGCTTTTACTTCACCTGTGTCCTACTACACTACACTAACACTACTACTGTGTCGTACAACTACACTTGAAGTGTGAAGGACCACAGAAAACAGATTTTTATAGGGAAGAACCTGCTTCCATTTCTTGTAACTGGGGCTCCTCATACTTCTGCCTTCTATGGCTAAAGACTCTTTAAAATCGTCTTAACTTTGAAGAGACGTAGCAAGTTAGGTGGAAAGGAGTTAATTTTCCAGGACAGAGGTGGAACCACATGGCATGGTCTCTGCTTGTGCACATGAACTGAACTTTTGGCACTGACCCCTGTACTTCCATAGCGAGCCCCAGCCAGCCAACCAAGCAAGCAACCAGACAGGCTGGTCAGAAGCACAGGTGTATGAATCCCATTCATGAAGAACATCATATTCAGGCTGCATACATCTAGATCTCCCAAAACTCTTTTACATGTGTTAAAAAACCAAACAAATATTTATTGTAACACACAGAATCCGTACAGTAGCAGCAGTGAATTTGACCTATCATTTTGTTTTCAGGAAATTGTACATTTGTAATGAAGCAGTACAGTTGGAATTGTAGCTGAAAGTTTTATCAGATTTACCTCACTGCACAAGGAACCCTTTGCTTTTGCCTCCTTTTGCTGTTTGGAATGTGTCACAAAGAGATGGTTTCAACTCAACAGCACAGCATAAGCGATTCTCAAAGGTGAAAAAAATGAAGGGTGTCTGACAATTTGATGTTTAGCTAGTTTGCTAAAATGCAGTTACTTGCCTTCCCTGTGTTTACTAGCTAACCACACTCCTAGAAACCAAGCATCTGCAGACAAACAGTTCTGATACTGAACCACATCTAGTTTTTATACCATTGCTCACAGATATTGTTATAATGTCACAAGCTGTGTTGCAACAGGAAAACCAGTAAGACCTTGCGCAGCCTGTGGGCTGAGACAAGAACTGACTGCAAACAGACGGAGAGGTCTTCAGCCAGGGAAAGGGGAGGTACAAAGATGCAGACACAGATGGGCAGATGTGGTTGGAGGTGTTTGGTCCACACGGTGCCACGTCCGCCTGTGTGCTGTGCACAGATGCAGGTGGCTCACAGACTTGAGAAGTATGAAAGAGTTTGCAGCACGGTCCCTCCTTTCAGCCTCCAGCCAGCCAAGCAAGGAAACACGGCTGGGCATTCTGCTGAAAGGCAGGAGAACAGGGAGTCTAAGGGAGAAGGGTGTTGCTATTTTTCAAATACATCTCAGGGAAACTTCCTCCCTTTATCTTAACCTCTTCTTTGAGTAACATGACATGTGAAAGCTTGATACCACAGTATCTTTACAGCTTAGAACATTTACTTCTGCAGAAAGCTTCATCACATTGTATGTACTTGTGTCGCTTAAAAGCTTTACTGATGGAAAAAGGTCAATAAATGTAAGGGAGCTGCTTTGTTATAACCAATACAAAACTTACCAGTTCTACATTTCAGAAGAAGGTGCATTCATTCTAAAATGTTGGAAAAGTATCCTAAATCAAGAGTTATGTAGTAAGGAATTCAGCTATAGATGTCAGTCAAAGAAATCAGAGTGTCGCACAAAGCGTTTTAAATTTTGATATTGCAGCAGTTCCTCGTGCCAGGGGGACAGCTGCAATCAGGCACAACTCCCTGCTTTGAAAAAGCTGCTGTCACTGAGGCCTGGCTGCAGCAATTCCACACGGGAAGTGAATGAAGGGGTTTGTGGTTTCAGCCAGTTGTGCCTTCCTGATGGTGGGGTGGTACTCATGGGCCTGGCTGAGTTCCCACCTCTCAGTCCCCTGGTCGTTCCCAGGGAGATCCTGCTTTGATGAAATTCCATTATCTGGATGCAGTGACACTCTTGACCAAATTCCAGATTGCTGAGTGAGGGAAGGAGAAGTCAGCTACTCTTTCCCTATAAACCCTTCTGCTGATGGATGGTGCTTTGTGAAACCTTCTGTACATAAAAAGAACAGAAATGGAGGATTCCAGGAAGGATATGCCACTCAAAGGGCATAGTCTGAGCACCAGAACTGAAGATTAGAGAAGCATTGTGGCACATGTGGAGAAGTGTGCATAATTTTTATATATTAAAACATCTGTCTTGCATTAATGTTTGATTGAGTTCAAAACTGTAATCTTTTTTTAATTCATAATGCAACTTTCACAGCTGTTGTTGAAATGCTAATACTTAAACCATCACATAATAGAAAATCATTCTCAGTATGTTAAATTTTTAAAATAAAAATGTTGTGTGAACTATTTAAAGAGTCTTTGTATCTTACAAAACATTAATGTAAAATATCTTTTTGCAAAAAAAAAATTATTTGGGAAGCTTCTGATTGTTATAGTTAACTAGTAACTTCCAATGCTGAGAGGTACATAGGAGACCAGAACAACTATAAGAAGTTTAAGTACATTTTATTAACAATGCATCCCTTTGATAAGACTACGCTTCAGGAGGCCTTTAATGCTCATAGACATGAACTGTACACAGTATACAAAAAAAAAAAAAAAAAAAAAAAAAAAAAAAAAAAGAAAAAAGAAGAACACAAAAAAAAATCAAGGTGGGCAATACCATTTTGGGACAAGCCTCTGTTTAAATTATACACAGCTCAATGCAATATTCTTACGTAAAATATATAAATACTTTTTCTTTCTATGTTACAGGTATACAATATAAATCAGATTTCAATGTCTGTTCAGTGACCTACAAACACTAGAACCTCCAAATATGTAGCAGCGTATTACTAAACAAAAAAAAAGACCACACAGGACAGGGAGAATAAGTATTGAGATTTTTCTTGATCCCTTCCCTCAGATCAGAATGATTAATTTAGATAATCTCTTGTAATGCAGTTTTAGAGATGCTGACAGCCCAGTATTGGAAAAATTTTTCAGATTTACAAAGTGTTAAGCCTTTTTCCCCTTTTGACACATCTTGTGTCCTTTTCCCCTTTCAGCATCTTGTGCTGAAACACCCTATTCAGTGGCAAAATGATGTTACATTTTTTTTGGCATAAATTATGTTTTGCAAATAAAATAGTGTATTTTAAAAAGCAACTCAAGCGAAATGTGCAATTTCTGCATGTTGTGGCATTGCTGTCCATCTACCTACAAAAATAACCCAAAGAAAATTCACATTCTTTTGTGACTATAAATCTGTTAAAAACAAAACTATCCAGGGAACCAGCATTGGGCGTTAAAACAAAAACCAAGGAAACTGGAGACCTCCAGAAAAATAAAAACATGGTTTCTAGTGTGTCCTCAAAAGTCTTTTACAGTAGTAAGATTTTGCTCTCACATTGTTATACCTTTCTTAAACACAGAGTAATGGAAGTGTGACTTAAAAAGTTGCTGGACCTGCTTTCAAGTGGCTCCAGTTCAGCTCAGAGCAGCAGGTGATGGCTGCACCTGAGCTCATGCTCACTTACAAGCTTTGCCAGCTTCCTGTTGCCAAAACTGTCAAACACCAAGTCCAAGGCACAGACTACAAAGCAGCAGCTAGCTCTTCCATCCCTCACTAGGTTTCGGTTACAATCTATTTCTTCAACAGCTACACTGCTCTTCAGGCACCTAGGAGAGGCGCTTTGGTGTTGTTTTCCATCTCACTGCAAACTACAGCTATCTTTCCAGACCACTATGTATGTTTCAAAGTGAAATCAGAAAGACAAGCAGGATTCTTAGAGGTGCCTTATAAATGTTTATAAGGACAGCTTACCTCTGTGTGCTGAGCCACCGCACCCGAAACTAGTGAGTTGTTTAGAACTCCACTTGGGGAAAAACCACCACCACTCTTCAAAGAGAGTGCATTTAGGGTATGTTTGTCAGACGTCAGTCAAGTAAGAGCTGTCAGATGAAGAAAAGCAACTGTTTCAAGCACAACATGCCAGGCACCCCACACAGGAGTTGGGAACTTCAAAGCCTGATCATCTCTGGCTCCAAGTGATGTCCACAACAGCTGAGAGTGTTCTGCATTTCTGATTTTCAGAGGTGAAAAGTTCTTCTCCAAAAGGAGACACTCAGCCCCCAGCCCATGCTCCGTCCCTCCGTGGAGGACCAGGCCCTCATGGAGGTGCCTGGGTGCCTGTCAGTCAGCTCTCCGCTCTTTGGGAAGGGCTCCCCTTTCCCCTGCCTGTAAGAGCAAACCATCAGGCAAGCTGGTGCTAATTGTGACTGGTTCCACAAGCAGCCTCTCCTTCCAGGAGCAGCTCCCACCTCTGAGCTGCATGTAAGCAAGCTGAGTCCTTGAGGAGTTTCCTTTGCCACAGCAACCGAACTGCATTTGTATACAGCGTAAATGAATGCTACACATGTGACCATTTATTGAGCAGTATCACCAATCAGTCAGACTGGAAATATAAAAAGTGGGTGGTCTGTCAGCTTCCCTAGGAGAAGTGGAAGAGATTTTTTTATTAGGGCTAATGTAAGAACAATCATTATTTACTACAGCTTGCTTCTGAAGCTTTATCATGATACAAATAAAACCCCAAAACAAGGACTTTGAAAGGGACATTTTAAAAAAAGAGAACTATAAAATTAGAAATTCACAGTTTATAACTAAGCCAATATAAATTTTCCTTCAATAACAGTATCCCCTTCATCTGCCAATTAAAGTGAAACATCAATGTGAGCTTAATGTCAGTGTGTAAATTAATTTTCTAGAAATGTATGTTATGTACAATACAGACTTAACATTCTTGATGCATACTTGTTGAAATCTACTGACACTCATACACTTTCAGAAGAAAAATCACGCTTTATAACTGAATTTGCAGCCATAACCTTTTATGTCAAGTTTCTGTTGTCATGGATCCCCACACAAGCGCATTATTCAGAACACATGAGCATTTCAGGATGGAGATTCTTTCAAAAGTATATTTGCTTACCTTTCTATAATCAGAGGCCTTCCTATGATGCTTTCTACATTAAGTGCTATGGGTTAAACTTAACAAATGAACAGAGGTGGGTTTTTTAAATACAGGTGATAAAACTTGTTTATTTTGCCTTAACTGCAGAAAAATAACATGGAGTTGTTCGATGTAACCCCATTTAGTTATTAAAACAAATCTCTTCTACTCTAGCCTAACTGAGGTAGTGCTTGAAACTACTGTATAATATACGCTATCCCCATTTGTGGGAAAACTACATTATTTTCCTTTGGAGTTTATACCACTATTTGGTCTACTGTGATTGACATTTTGGTTTTACAGAAGCATTTATTTCTTATGACCAGAAGTCCAATAGTAACTGGTGTGGTGTGTTTTCTAAACATTTCAAACATGTCTTGCCACACAGATGTATTATTTGTGTTAATGACCATAGAAGAATTCAATCAGTTTCTTTTTGCTCCTTTCAGTGGGAACTCATGAAAAGATAATCTTAGGAACTAAATTTGACTATGAGCAGCAACTTACAGTCTGCTTTACCAGAACCTGATGGTATGCAGTGCACGTAAGAATTCAGTGAAGTGATAGCTGCAAAGCAGTGCTTATGTGACATGATGAAATTTCCAATAAGAACAAATGAATTCTACATTTTACTAGGAATTGTGTGTTACTGTTCACAGGACTACTTATTGAAATCTCCAGTAGCATAGCTAGTCAGAACAGAGATATGAGCATCAGGATAAATTTCACTTAAGTATTAATCTGACAATTATAAAAAATGGTAGGAGTGAATGGATAAAAATACGTTCTACTTAGTACAGTCCAGCTGAATTATTCACCTATATCAAAATCAAAGGGTAATCCCTTCTATTACAGGCATTCTAACAAAGGTGGCCATGCTACTGTATATACACATTTGCATATATTTATACTACCTTTATATAAAGGCTTCTGAATCTTTAGATCCATGATAAAAGTGACAGGGATACCTACTTTTTTTTTTTTTTAGCTTGCACTTACTAGTTTAGAAATGGTACTAGTAACATGATAGAGGCAACTACTTGAATCATTACCAGTCACTGTATCATTTAACTTTTGCAACAAGTCTTAAATACCAGTACAAAATCATAAGTACGGCTGCTCCAAAATTTGTTACTTAAGGCTTTTCACTACAATTATTAGTACTATCTGATGCTTGATCACTAATTCACTGAAAAGTCAAATAAACCTTTGTTTTTATAAAAAGCTGTTTCTGTGGAACTTGGAAAACACTCATACTTAAGTCTCCTCACAAACCCAGCAATGATTAAATGTCTTCAAGTTCAGTTTATACAATATTTGCTTATCTGATACAAATCATGCTTTTTAAAGGATTGTAGTTGAGTAAGACCCACATTTGTACTATATGAGCATGAGTGTAGACACTGCAAACACATGCATAGTATTCAGGGAAAACAATCTTATTTCAGCATTTTAAGTTTTAAGTGACTTGTTTTGAAAATCAAATTGTAGTGAAAATCCTTAACTGGTTCAGATAAGATACATGTATGTAGATGCAATGAAATTGAAGAAACTGCTAATAAAATGTCTTAACAACTACAGCAATATTAAAATAACTTAATGAAACCTCAGATTCAGAGGCATTTCTTTCTGTCTGAAGTTACAAATCCCCAAAGTAGTGTTATAAACAGTACAAAAATCAACAGAGAAGGGCTAACATTAATCCCCTGGTGCCCACAACCACATCATGGCTCCCCATTGCTGGCAGTGGAATGCACCCCCATCTCTCTGATTCCTGGTATCCAGGGTTTAAAAAGCAAGGCATCGTTCTGCTTCTCTGGAACAGAATCGGAAGTCAATTAAAAACGTCTCTGCAAGTTGTCCTATTTCATCGTAGTTTATGGTAGAAAATGAAATGAAAACTTGTGGAGGTGTTCAGTGCTTGGCTCTTGCATATACTGGTTATTACTATTATTAAAACTATGGTAATGTCTAATAAATCCCCAAAGGGCTCAAATTACTGTGCCAGTAATTGGTTGAGGAAGAAAATGTTTTCAGTTCAGTCTTCAGGTACCAGTAGCTTCTGGAAGGTTTCGAAGATGATGTTCCAAACGTTTTATCCAGTCAGTGGGAGGTTGTCTGAGCATTTCAAAGTTCATATGCAGAGCACTGCCTGAGCAGAGGTCAGGACTCAGCTGATGCATCGATTACAGGCTGTTTTGTTGGGGTTGCCAAAATAGCCTCTGCTTCCTCATGCATCTAAAAGGAAAGGATGGAGTATTAATATTCTAGAGATTTTACTTGGGAGACATCACAAAATGGTTTCCTTTAAGATGTATCTATCCAATTACTCAGGACATGGAACCTGCATCCAGCCAGCCATTTTGGTACATTCAGTGCATGTGCACCCTCCGCTTACCTGCAAGAACTGAACATCTTGAAACAGCTCCTGAATAAACCTTCGGGATGGAAGTCGAAATGTACAATGTGCTAGCAAGTAGGACACCTCAGAGTAAAGGCATATGTCATCAAATGCTTGGGGATACTTCTCCTTAATTCTGAACAAGAGAATAAACAAAATTTTTAAAGCCTTGAACAGATTTCCACTGCATTAAAAAAATCCCAAACTTTTCAATAAGATTGTCATCATTAATTCTTCAGTAACAGGCATCATAAATCCTAGAACTACGTAAGAAAATGACAACAGACAGCATTACGTTGCACAAAACTGGAAGAAGTCTACAGTAATGAGATGAAACAGAATATACAACTTGTAAGTTATAAAGAATTACTGTGATTGCCTAGGCTTAAAGTAAGAGATTTAGAAAGAGAACAGCGTATCAAATAATTGGCATCCACATGTACAGCCGTCATAAAAATATGGAAAAAGATTAAACTAGTCTTTTAAACCTGTAAGCATTTTTGAAATTAAACCACACATTCATGCATTTTCTTTAGCAGTTGTCGGTTTCCAATGTCAACAGCCCAGAAACCTACACATTTATAAAATTATTTAAGGTTATAACATTTAGTCCCTGGATTTATATTCCTATATTTGAATATATTTTAAAAATAAATTATTTTCAAGAGTGGAACTCTTGCTTAAAGTAGAGCTGGGTTTCTCAAGAAGTCACTTTCAGTTTATTGTACTTATCTATTACTCAGCAAAAATAAAAAAACATTAGTTTCTTTTTTAAAGATACATGCTACACGAGGTATGTAACCCCTACACTTGAATTACTGATTTTTAAAAGGTTTGGTTAACAGTAAAATACTAAATAAAGAGCAAAAATGTTAAGATTATTTGTTTAGCTTCTACATTACAATCATATCTGCCTGACAACTTTTGAGGAGTAGATTATTCACTGTCCCTGAGGCCTTAAGAGAATACTTATGACTAAGTGTTGCTAAAGCATCTGTAATGTATTGAACTTACGTCAGAAGTCCAGTCTCGTGGCCCTTAGTTCCTACTGAACTGCTCAAATTAATAACTAAACGTAAGACCTCTTTCCGCAGAAGTATCCTGCACACTGGTGTGTCATCTGGGATTGACTTTACTCCTGGAAAAACAAATAGAACAGTGTGGATTTACACAGAATTGTCTTTGACTGAGCTAATCTTCTACCGTAAGTCCGTTTATGCATTTCGTACACACACGAACACACATATTTACGTATGAATACTGAGCTACCAAAAATATTTCAATTGAAATTAGAACTTAAAACACTACTGTTTTCAGGAATTTAAACAGTTCACCTTTTAAAAAAGTATTTCTACCATTTAAAAGAAAAAAACCTGCAAGATAAAGTTACAGTGGTATTGTTACCACTAAATCATGCTGCAAATCAGATGAGCTTCTATCTGAGAGTAGAGAATTTAAAAACCAGCTACTTTGTAAAAAACCATTGTAATTCAAAATATAATACAAGACTATATAAAAAAAGTGTCTCTTTACTTTTTTCAGTAATTCTTAAACTTTTTTTAAATTAATCTGTTGAAAAAAAAAAGGCAATCAATTTGCTTGTAATGTCAGGTATTGTATAATCTGCAGAAATGCTGTATAGGAGAGGGAGAAGAGTTTAGAACTATATTCTCCCACCTGGAGATGGATGATGTTTTTATTCAGATTTGCTTGGTTGGTCTAAGAAAGAGCATTTATTAGACATATTTATATATATACACTCACATATATATTTCACTTATGTTCACTGCAACATTTATTTGTTGCAGTGAACATAAGTGAAATACAATTTCTTTTACAATGCCTAAAAAGTACTTTATTACAAACTTACCTAATACAAGCTCTGTACTCTTGGTGCTGCTGGCGGAACCATGGGATACTGCATCACTACAGCCTGAAATTCCAGAAAATTTGGAGGAATGCACATCTAAGTGATTGTGAATGGTCTGCCCACACCAGTCAGTATATGGAATGTCTGAAAAATCTGACATAAACAAGATGTTGTACCTTTGTTATTCACACTTTTTCTCAATTCACATGCTTTCATTATTTCTCCACAATAGCAAACATTCAAGATACTGATGCACTAAGTATGATGCATAAAATCAGCTGAGAACTAGATGGTGGATTCTGGATAAATCATATTCAAACTCTTCCAAAATCGATTTTTTACAAAAATCTTAAAATACATGAGTGGAGTCTTTTCCAGACACTGATGGAAGCCAAAGAAGCAATCACACGTAGTACTGTTACTGATGTATCCATGCTCTGTTTTATGTAACACAATAGAGACGTTCTTGTGTGTGTAGGCTTTTTGTTCACACAACTGTCACAGGTGTTTGCAGGAAGGGCTCTGGCAAGAGCTTCTTGCTTCTTCTGCTGCACCTGTAACTATAGCTGGGATTTTATTTGCCACCTCTTCTTGCTACTGAACTCAACCTCCAGCTCCAGCTCTCTGAGCCATTCCTCACATTTGTGCATCACCCCCTTAGCCAACACTGTTACTAATAAATGTCTAACGGTGTTGTAAAACAGTGAGTAAGCATCCATTACTGGAATATCTTCCCATCACAAGAAATGACAAAAGGTATGTAACTGCAAGCTCTGCAGAGGTTATGAAAAATAACTCAGAAACTCATCTGAATCTCAAAATATGAGAGAAGATGACTAAATCCAAGAAATTACAGCTCAGCTTCAACAGACGCCATGGATTTCCGATCATATTTTATAGCACAGATTTGATCTGATGTCAGACTTTTCATTAGTTGAGCAGCATGTGTCCGTTTTCAGAACATGCATTTTAGGTACTAAATAAGGTTTCTAATTTTTTATTCTGACATGCTCTTAGGAATATTAAAGAAACATGCAGGCACCTACTCCTACTAACACAAAAAAGTGGAAAGCTGGAAATGACCATAGCAATACTCATGGTTGCACAATGAGGTTATAAGGTTATTAATTTTAAGGTCAATAGTCAGTTAAACAAACACCCTTCCAGATTATTTAAATACAAACAAAAGCCCATATGTTCACTCAGTTTTATCACACTTCTCCACAAGGAACACTGACCTGTACGATTATAGGAAGAGCTCACTTTGGTATTAGGCTGATAACCCAGAATCTGAACGCAGACACAGTAAAGACAGTTCTCATCTGTGTGCTCCTGGAGCCCTGTGTCCTCTGTACCTTCCAAGAACTGACAGGCATCTGAACGGCTGGTATTCATTATTTCTGTGAGACTGATCTGCTGGCGGAGCATCTGAAAAGGGCTTTTCACAACATCACTCCCACCTGATGGAAGACCTGTAAAAAAGATTCAGTTATCAAAAAACACCCATGAAACCAAGCAAACAACACTAACTCCTCCAAATAATTTCCACTTTCAAGCCTTTTAAGGCTAGGGATGAAGTGCATGTGAAGACCTATAAAGCTGGGTTTTTCTGAGTGCTTACGCTCCCAAGATTGTCAGCATTTGAGAAAGAGACAAAGTTTCAGTCCCAACTTATTATACATAACAAAACATTGTAAAGGACAGAATTCAACCTCTAAGAACACATACTGTAAGAAGGTAAGTGGTAAATCCTGACATAGTATCAACATTACTAATACCCACATAGCACCAATGCATGACAGTTTTCATAGTGTCAAACAAGATTAATACAACAATATACCAGCTGTGAAATTATACATGCACCAACGCAAAAATAAACACAATTAAAAAAACTGTAACTTAGTGACCATTGACAGGAAGCAACTAGACTCAGCAATGCAGAAACAAGCAGAAGACACTTTAGTGACATGCTCTTCCCTGGGTGGAAAAAACAAACAAACACAATTTTGAACAAGAATTACTTTACACTGAAACTTATCAAACTAAAGAAACCCACTTTTAGCAAATCAACTTCCCGTATAATATTAATATGAAAGGAAAAAAAAAAAGTAGGACAACAGATATCCGAATAAACTATTAAAAAAACCACTGTCAAGCCTTCTTTTTTAAAGTTGAAAAAACACATACTAAGATCCTGCACATTTCTGACTTCTCTGGAGTAAATAAGAGGTTCATTCCAGGGCAAGCCAGGTATTAGGGCACTTGCAATTCACTTGTCCCATCAACTTCACTGATCAATTATCATGGATGCATCACAGGAAGACAATAACACTGTAATAAGTTCCTATAAATGAATGTGTAATCAAAGGGAAATAGTTCAATATGTGGGATTCATAGTTTTTGAAGCTTAAATATTGTTACTTCCTGTAATACAGCATCACTAACAGACCTCGAGCAGCATTTGCTCATGTTATCAGAGATATGCAGGCTTTCCTCCTTAACTTTTTAGAGCAGGATCAAACTTTGAAGCAACACATTAGCTCAAAATAAAACAGGTAATTAATGGCCTTCTATCCTGATTCCAGAACACAGTCCTCAAAGCTTAACAGCTAAAATGATGTCTTCTGCAAAGAAAAATTAACAAATACATCAACAACCCATCCAATACACCAATAAACAACAGAAAGCTACAGGAGAGTAATAAAACCAGTACCTCCTGCATCAGATGTAAAGACTCTAGATCCATGCTCATCAAATGGAGGTGTAGTTTTCTTCTGGAAATATGGAGTTTCCTTTACCTGGATTACCCAAGCGAAAATTAAAATTAACAGAGGTGACAATCAAACTCAAGGAAAAATAAATCAATTTTATGAGGAAATGAAATGTTGCCTATCTTTTACTTCAGGAAAAAAGATATCATTAGAAGAAGAAATTACAAATGAACTCCTGAGTGCTAAAGAAAAGCCAAATGAGGAAAATATACATTTGTGAATGAACATTTATTAAAAAAGGCTCATGAAGATTTAGAAAATGTTAAAATGGTGGTGACAGAGAGGCTGTAAGGAAACCAGTGACCTAGAGTGGCCATTCATAATCTGTCCATGATCATGTTACACCACTGGAGATTTTGGGAATGCAGTACAAAAGCAACCAGGATATCTAAAACGCAGCCTGTAGGATGTACAGCTGAGGCATGTGTTAACTACAAATGATATGAGAGAGATGCAATGAGGTAACAAATATGCCACAAAGACTGTGAAGGAGAAAGAAAAGGTCAACATTTCACAAAAGAAAACCAAAAGCAGATACACGATATAACATGATTTTGCTCTATGTTTAGCAATTTTTTGAGATTAGTAAGAAATTTATTTAAATTTGAAAGGCAAAGATTAAGTAAAATTAAGGTAAGGAAGCCCACTTTTACCTTTGACATAGATCATGTCCTGGTTTTGATAATAAAGTAACAGAATATTAAAGCCTATAATGCATCTGTTTGTTAAATGGGAATATGTTTCTACCAAGTAGAAAGCCAAAGGGATTTGCTGAGACACTGAAAATAATCTGTTCTAACTCAAATATATGTATCTTCAAAGTTAAGACAATGTTATTTGATACTATAATGATATATATAAAAATAATCTATTATTTATAATACAGATCATGGTTGTAGGGAGTTAACTGTGTGATTATGCACATAATTTATAGGTGACTGATGAACATGTCAATTATTGGTTGGCTAAAGCAGAATTAAAGTGCAGACAATGCTAATTTTAGTATAAAAGCCAGGGGTCAACTAAAAATCTTATGACAGCAAAATTTGTTACCACTCTAACACAATCTTTGCCATTATTTGCCTTTAAATCACAAACCAGCCTAGTGATCTTGTGTAAACAGGTTAGAAGAACACAGAAAAAACCTCTAGTTCTCTAAAATGTATTTCTTTCAAGAACCACATCTATTTTCCCTCATTTCTCTAGATTCAGTCTATTCTGATGAAAAGGCAACACGTGACTGCCTTTCAGGATGAAAATGCAAATGAACAGAATCAGTTAACACATACACACCTGAAATATTTCGTTGATATCCACTGGGAGAGCAAGGCCAATGTAATCATCAGAGCTACCATAGGTAGCATTAGAAACCATGGAGCGAACAGAGGACGAACGCTGAAGTGTGTTTTGGTTAATAGGACTTAATAAATCTTCTTTATCTAACGAAGCATAACTTAAAGCTTTCATGAACCTGTAACATTGAAACAAATAAACCACAACTGCAGTTACTTTCTCATTCTGGCACATTAAAAGTAAGAAGGACTGCTGACACAAAGACCATCCTCATCTTCCCACTGCAGATCTCAGAGCTTGTTAGGATAAATTAGGCTTTTTCTGCCTCATATTGCCTTGCATGGTTTGGCAGCTCCTGGAATAAAACCTTCTTCTTTATAATTCTTGGTAGAGGAACTCCTGCCCATCCTGCAAACCCATACATTTTCTTCAGCATTCTAGCTTTCAGTATTTACAGCCCAGACACAGACAGTAAAGATTTGAGAGTCTGAACTCCTAACTGTCTAATTTTGCAATCTACCTATGCATTGAACATGCATTTCCATGATATTCACGAACTCTGAGCTGAGCAGGCAAATCCCTGCAAAAGTTACACCTTGAGCCTACCAGGGATACAAACAAGAACAAATTTTCTCCTGTACTCCAAAGGAGCCACCCAGTAGGTTACCCAAGACAGAGGAAGTATTTGCTCAACATGAATGCACAAAGAACAACCTTAACCTGCACGGTGACAGAGCTGACTGTGGTAAATAGCTTAAAGAACAAAGAAAGAAACAGGATGGGAAAAATGACACAGAAGAGAGGAGAGTAGATAAAAAGTCCTCAGTGCTGACCAGAGCCCTGATGATGGAAATTTCACATCTGGCCATCATCATTTTACTTACAGCATAAATAACATAAAAATATAAAAATGTTTTCTGCTAACCCATTTATGTAGATGGCCTATATGCATTGGATTAAAGCTTCCTAATAAAAAGACACACCTCAGGAACAGTGAATTTTTATTGCCAATTATGACACTCTGGAAAGGTAAAGTGAACATTTGATTTTTTTTTACTTTTTGCCTTGGAAGACTTTTTTATAATTTTTTTATTTTAGATGGGCAATAAAGTATCATCTTATCCCTACAGATGGGATCTATATTAAGAAAAAATTGAATTATTAAAGTTTGACCATGGAAGGTTCAAGAAATTATTATGCAATGGAAATGCACAAAATACAACTGAGTGGATATCAATACATTTTCTCGTTTTCTTGTTGGTAATTCTGTCCAATGCTAGTGAGAGCAGCAGTGGACTCACAGCAGAAGTCAAGCCATACCTCAAAATAAGAGGAAAAAGACCTCAAGTTGTGCCAGAGGATGTTTAGATTGGATATTAAGAACAATTTCTTCACTGAAAGTTGTCAAGCATTGGAACAGCCTGCCCAGGGAAGTAGTTGAGTCATCATCCCGGAAGACATTTAAAAGACATGTAGATGTGGCACTTAAGGACATAATTTAGTGGAGAACTTGGGTGGGTTGTGTTAACAGCTGGACTTTTCCAACCTAAATAATTGTGTAATCATAAAACTCAGAAGTTACCAACTGCATAAAATGTTTCATAATAAAACATTCTATAATTACTCTCAACAGAAATTATAGATAGAAGTATTAATCCCAAACATCTGTTCCAGCTTTTCTTAGAAAAGCGAACAGATACAGCATTAGTAATGATAAGCACCACCAAGTTTTCATGAAAGAATGTCTGCAGGTGATAGGGTGAGGGCCACCATGAGGATCCAAGATATGCATGTCAGTATTTCTGGTGGGAAATTTATCCTCACAACCTTTACGGAAACAAAAACGCTTTTTAACCTTCTAAGTAAAAAGAACAGCTAAACACATTACAAATATAAATCTATGAATGTTAGTTGCTACTAACACATAAATCTGTCAATAAACAGTAAATGCAAATTTTCTGAAGACATACAGAAAAATCAATTTGGCAATTTAAAAGGACAGAATTTTTCTTTCTAGTTTATGTTTTAAAAAGCAGCTAAGGACAGTTTTAGCTGGATCAATAAACATACTCTGAATTTATTAGTAAATACAATCTGAAATTATAAGGACTATAACTTTTCAGTGAGGACACAGCATAACCAGCAAGAAAAACACATGTTCTAGTTTCACTGCAGTCTTTCCAATCAATTATATTAGCGACTAACCCAATCTGAATCTCTGAGTGTGCATGTCTGCAATTATTTAACCGTCTCAGAGATACAAGCACTCCAGACATTTCAGTTCAGTGTCAAGCAAGTCAACTCAAATCCTTGACTTTATCCACTGACACAAGAGAACATGAACAGCTAAGCACCAGAACAGTCAGTATGACACTGTGTGCAGGATTGAAGTTCACTGCTGTAAGGCTGATCTGCACATCAAGGGCGTGACAGCAAGGAATGGTAAAACATCACTCACAGCCATTACAGAACCTGTACTACCACTGACACCCACTTGTTCCTGCACTAGCACAGGATGCCACTGACATAGCAAGGAACTGCACTTCCAATTTCCAGGATAGCACAGGGTAACTACTAAATCATCCTTAATCTAACCAACATACTCAGTCTAGCTCTAAATTACTTGAACTTACTTGCCACTTTCACGGCATATTTCCAGAAAGATGTGAAAATACCAACAAATGGATTTTTTTTTTAAATCAGGACATATACACTCAACTGGGTATGAGGAGGGCAGCTCAAGGACTGAGCATTTGCTTTTTCTGCAGTAAGCAGATGACTCATGTATTGGTGGCATCTCCCCCCCTTCTCTCATTTGAGAGATGACAAGGTAAGAACAGAGATAAAAAGTGCCTTCTCCATTTCAATAGTAATGTGAAAATCCAATGCACTAGCTAAAAGACGATGTGAAGGAAAAATTTAACACAAGATATTTTAAGGGAAGGTTATTAAGCAGTGACTTGCAGCTAGAACAGTGTCAATGTCAAGAGCTAGACATCTTATGTAACTATCTAATTAATCTTCAGAACATCTAATATTGCTCAAAAATAAAGAGGTGACACTGCCATCTAAAAATAAATGCTATGAGTAAAGTCTTTGATCTGCTGTAGCTAAGAAGCCAAACTGACATTCCTATCGGTGGTACCAGTATCTCATCACCGGCCTCAGTGCCACAGTGAACACAAATATAGCATATTGGCAGGAGGCCCTGTCCTAAAATTTCCCCAAGTGACATCGAGAAAATTCTCTTCTGAAATATAGCTCTGACAATTCGGTGTGTTAGCAACTTTAATAATGTTAGCAGTGCAACTGTATTTTTTATATTATAAAAGTTAAAACAGGAAGCAAATATGACAAAAGGAAACCTTTCCTTTGTCACTAACAGCATTATAGAGGGTTGAGTGCAGCTATGAAAGCTGGGCTTCTCTGACAGCACTTACAAAATTGAGAATTATCCTTCTGCTATTCACTTAATACCAGTACTGCTTTCAGCGAAGTTATGAATCACCCTGCAACACTTGTCCCTTTTAGGTGCAGATAAAAAAAAAATATTAGGAAGACACTTAAGTTATTCTTACAGCACTGAAGTAAGAAATGAACACATAAGATTCTTACCGGCTTGGGGTTAGTCGAGAATCCAGGCTGCCAGACTTCATGGTGATAGTGTCAGTAAACAGCACATCCTTTGCTGGAGATGCCAGGGCTTCTGAGTGAGACAATGAGGGATGCATCCTCTGCTGCTGTAGGCGCTTTAGTGTAGCATAGCCGAACGCATCTCGAGAACTTGTGTAGCTAAAGTTATAGTCAGCAAGACTTTTTATTGTAGCAAGAGAAGAAGCTTTAAGAGACTGGGCTCTTCTGGGAAGGGTATGAGAAGACCCTGGTGGAACCAGGGATACAGAGTTGGATTTTGAGAGAGGCAGGTGGTTAGACTGTGGAGTTGAACAGTGACTTGGTTTAACTGTTTTTGTACTTACGACAGTACTCAAACTTCCGCAGTCAGTATCTACATTTGTAGCATCCACTCCTACAGTCTCCCTTGAAGGGCTAGAGCTCATTGAACTTATGCCACTTGTTGTGGTATCTGTATTAAAACTTAAGCTACGACTCTTGAAATGTGTTTGAGTAGTACCATCTCCTATTAGCCTTTCTTTGCTTGTGTTTTCCCTCTGAATTTCATTTCCAAGACCTTTTGGTAGCTTCAGATCATTTTCTCCAATACTCTGAGTACAATCAGTATCTTCCACATGTTTACTTCCAACAAAAGAAGTTTCTAATCGTAAAGTCTGAATTTTTGGAACTCTGAAAACAGGGTTCAGTTCTTCTCCAGCAGGAAAGTCTATGCTACCACTAGGTTCTGTTACTGTACGATTTCGCCTCAGGCCTGATTTACTGTCAGTTGATGTTAGCTTTCCTCCTTTTGGATCACTGCTACTTCTGTGTTTTTTATTAGGCAAAGTAAGAGAGTTTAGAATGCGATTTTTCACAAGTCTGCTAGAAGAAAAAAAAGGAAAGGGACTACGGTCTTTGTCCTTTGAAGGTCCAGGTCTGTCATAAAATATTTGTTCTGCATCTTCAGTAATATCTAGGAAGAAAGTACTGGTGGAAGTACTACCAAAACGGTCATCCTCCATGATGAACATACCTGAAATTACATGAGACTCTGTCACATGTAATAGGCAAAAAAAAATAGGCATTTCTTCAAAGTCTACAAACTATGCTGCAAAATAGGAAGCCATTCTATAGAAGCCCAAACGGGAGTTTATGCAATTCACTGCAACTTTAATTCCTCTTTTTTTCCTGCAGAACTTGAGTGCAAATTAACTATCTTGAGGAGTAACTGAGCTGAAGATCTCATTGCTTCAAAAGAAAAGATATACACTATCTTATTTCAGTGCAAACATCCAGCTACTAGGATTACAATCTAAGAACTCCTTTAATGATATCTAAATATGGTATATTTCTCAATTTAAATTCCAAGCATCCATAGAAAAAAATAAAGTGTAGTAGGTACTTGAAATACACAATAATTTAAATACAGCAAAATTTTGGGTGTCTACACCCAGAGAACATAAATACTTATTTTCTAGAATATTCCTTTGAGGACAACTAAGCATACCTTTATACCTAAGCAGGGCGGTTTCTGCAGCATGTCAGAGCAAACTGCCATAAAAATTAGTA
>VXBS01007635.1:269754-316828 GCA_013400255.1 Sitta europaea | reverse complement strand
CTGATTCAAGAAGAAATTCAGTAAATTGACAACCCACAACAGTGAGCTGTTTTGCCTTGGCATAGTCCAGATCCAGGTTAGCATAGAGTTTACTGCTAGGCTTGTAAAAATACAGCAATCTCCTTACAAACCTATAGAAAGTAAAACAGAATTGGCTATTTTTCAGTATGACAAGGACAGTCTCACAATACAAAATGATGCTAGTAGAAAAAAAGGGTTATATTAACTTGGTTTCTTGGCAGTAAGTCTTAAAAAAATATCAAAAGAGGAGCAGGTAACAGTAGTGACTTTATCCTGACACAGTTTCAGAGATGCAGCTGTAGTGTGTGTTATAAAGAGTTTTCTATACCACGACTTAATATAAGCAGAGGAACTTAAAAGCTCTATGCTCTCAGAAGCTAAAACTTCCTTCTCATTCTCATAATTTACTCCGCTGTAATTTATCCTGTGGCAAGTTTCAAAAACAGTATTATCTAGACTAACTAACAGCTTGAAAAGGAAACTTGTGACCTGAGTTTTCATCTGCTATTGCAGTTACTGCTACTGGGAAAAACACATTCCTCATATTCTGAGGAAAAAGCCTCATTTATTCAGCAACACTATTTCCAAACACCTCACTTTACCATTTCTGAAGCACAACACAGTGATTGCTAATCGACTCTCAGACTTTTTAAAATCACAGTAAGCAATGTAGAGCTTGAGTTTTGCACCACAGGAGTAAGTCTCACATTATCAGGAATAAGTCTTCAGCAAAGATCCTCCTCTCAAAAATTATCCAAAAAATAAACACGCATTTGTGTTTTAAAATAACACAAAATATTCCATCAGAAGGTAGGTATGTCAGGCATCAAGAAAACTTAATTACAGAACTGCACTCCTTTTTGAAAAAGTTAAGAGTAATCCACTACCCCTAACTCCAAATACAGGACCAATTAAAAGGAAACCTTAATTAAGAGCTTAATTAACTTTCATCAAATAAAAGTATTTTATTCTGGGTTATTAGCAACAAATAGATATTGACATATAAATTTACACACATATGTATCTATGTGTGTATTTAAGCATTGTATGTGTGTTTATCAATGTGCATGCATTCAGTTTTAGGGCCCTTGGGCCCCTTACTGCAGAAATGACATTGAGGGGTCATTTTCATGATTCTGTGATCCTGTGTGTATACGCACCCTACATTAACTGTATTTCTATGAAACGAAGGAATCTTTAAAAAAAATCTAGAATTTCACTTTAACAGCTGTAAGATCATCTCAGCAACACTAACGTTAAAAAAGAGATCAATTTATGGAAGGAGAAATAAACTTAATTTACACTTGAAAAAGAAAGAAGATTTTTTATCATTAACAGTGAAACTAGAGAGATTTGGGGCATAGTTAATTATAATTAAACAGGAGCAACAGCATTTTAAAATCATTAAGCTCCCAATTCTGCAGAAAGGATCAATGAATTACAGAAGCTTCACACCAGTTCAATTCTATATTTTCCTAATTTATCTGGAATTAAATTATTTAGGCACTGAAAAATGCTTGAGTGCAGCAAAACAACATGGAACAGAAACACTGTCCCACATGGGTAGGCTGAGGAGTGTGTGTTGGTGTCAAAACCAAAATTGCAGACACTGCTTTAGAGAAGCATTGTCATAAACCACAAGATTTGGAAAATAATCCTTTATCCCAAAGTACAGGCTGGTAATTAACATTTCAGGAAAACCCATAAAAAATACAAACATAAAATGAAATTATGGATATGATAACAACAGGACTACTGCTTATGCTGTAGATACTTCATAAAAGTACCCTGACTACCTCTTGGTAAAAAATTAAAACAGAGCCACATGAGCCTTTCAGCATATATTCTATCTTTTGGGTTTTCCCCCAATTCATGAAGTAGCTTTTCATGCTCACCTGTTCTTCAAAATAATGCAATCTATTTCTGAAACACATGCTAAAACAAACATCCAAGAACTAATTAGTAAAACTATGACCACAGAGACACAAAAGTAATAAAAATGTCTTATTGAAAACAGACATGAAAGGAACCAGAGCTGTACTGGAGATGTTTTTGTTGATTGGTTGGTTGGGTTTTTTTCCAAATTATACATGCTTCTCTTGCCATTAACAGCAACAAGAAATAATTTCCTCTTGGTTTTTGATGAAAGCTGTAGTTAAAAAACTGTACAACTATGGACTCAACTCTGTAAAAATTTTCCAAGCTCTGACATAAAACAAAAGCTCTGTTTGAAATATCAAGCAGCAACATTTCTAAGTTTTAAAACTAAATTTAACATTTGCAAAAGTGGTATGATTCTTAAGGGGCTAAATATATAAAGTACCTGTGCACAGAAAAGAAGCTTAAACACCTGTTTATTTGAAACAAATACCACAACTTAATTATCCAAATTCACACATTAACTTCTTATGTATAGCTTAAGTTTTAGAAATGTGACACATCTAGGGAATATTTTATTGCAATACTAAAAACCAGTTTTCCAAATTTCTTTCTTCAAAGAAAGTTACATAATTTTTACATACCTGTGCAACTGTTCATCTTTGTAGTTCCTTAGATTTATATTTGGCCACTAGAAAAAACCAGCAAATACAGCATTACATGAAACTTGTACATCAGTCCTTGATGAGCCAGTAAAATTCATTTATTTCTATCAGCTGTATTTACCTAATAATTAAAAAGTTCTCTTGCACCTAATGTTACATCTTAAAAAAGACATTATTTTATTGAAAAGCCCATACTGCCTGCACCAAGAATTGTTCATTTTTTTTCTAGAGAACGACAGGGAATGTTGGTCACATGCTACAAGTACAAGACCACAATTCTAATGAAAACAGAAAAACTATGAGAAGCTAATGAAAAAGAAACAATTTTGCTTAGTTTCTTTTCTGCAAATAACAAAAAATTGGATATGCATAATGGAAATAATTTTTGGCTGCTGTTTTGAATATTCATCAGATTTGGTTTAAAAGTATTATTCTGTTATAGATCACTTAAATGCTGCTTATTAAAATGGTATTTAAACTCTCTCGTTGATACTTTGTAAGATGTATTGAGAAGGACCACAAGAAAAATAATACTCTCTTCAGGACCTATTCTTTCTTCCCATTACATTTTCCTCTGTTTTTACAGCCATCTGTTGTCTCTATGGTTTCAGATTTCTTTCTCTTGATACTACTAATTATCCTCTTGTCAGAAATGGAAAAAAGTGCATCAAACATTCTTCTTTCCTATCTATGTGACATTTCCAGCTGGCATTCCAATATTAAGGCACATACTGCACTAGTTAATGATTAGTAAAACTCACTACACCAATTAACAGTGCCAGATAGAGATAAGGCTGACACCTTTGCTGCTCTTTTAGCAGCTCAGACAGGAAGCTGAGCAAGTGAAAAAGGCAGTAAGGCACCACCTGAGAAGCACACAATGAGGTGGTTACACAGCTGATGCTCCACAGATACAAGGCTGCAACAGACAACGAGGAGGTGAGCAGCCACATGAGATAACAAATTTCAGACACTGGAATCTGGATCCTCCTCATTAGAGGACTAAAGATGATCCCTCTGGTAACATTAGTTACCAGATCACTCAGTTTATGCTCGTGTTACACAGGAACAGAAATGGTTAGAAGTAAGCCAGAAAACACATATGCTTCTCATTCAGAAAGAAGTCCCCAATTTTCAGACATTAGGAACTCTTTGACAGGACACTAGGAAATACATTGCTGGGTAGGTCTGAGATGGCAGATAAACTGGCTGTTTTGACTTAAATTTCAGTTTAAAAAAACCCTAAACACATAAAAGTTCAACTACATAAAGCTTCCACTGTCAAAATTCTACACAGACTAATTAAGAGTGAGATTCTGAAAAACAGTTTTCTGATAGTATCTTTAATATAGAATCAAAGATAAAAGTAGCAATAAAAAAGGAAAAAATAACTGTTAATAGTTATCTAGTAACCCAGTAAATCTTATCATGACAATAAAAAAGTCTGTAAACAGTGAAATCTGGTGGAGCAAAGCTACTGTCATATACATATTCAGGTCTTTATACCAGACAGACTCTTGCTCTTTCAACTTTATCGGTCCCTGAAAAAAAGGCACAGAAATATTTAGTTTCTTTTCTTTTTCTCAAAAAAAAACAACATAGTCTTGATTATGATTGTCACCATTAATCTTTTTTTGTACTTTTACCATCTTTGTAACAACACAGTAAAGAAGACAGTAAGAGAATGCTACTCAGCTGTAGGATGGCTTTGATGCACAGAATGACATTTTGGAGCAATTTTGGTTTGAAGACTATATTAAGTACTCAGAAAGTTTTCCCAGTCAAGCAAAGTATATTTCTGCTTACAAAAAGAGGTAGTATCTCACAATTTGTGCATTAAATATATTTAATACTTAAATATATTTAAAACAATGCCCCTCGCCCCATTAGTTATTTCTTTTATGATGTAAAAAGAAATTAATTCTGTAATGAAATCAATGCACAGAAGTATTTGCATTAGTTCAAAACATTCAATGAAGTTTCCATATGTGGTTCAGTCTAAGAATCTCAAGTTTGATCTAGAGCCCATCTCTTACTATAACCTTCAGCTCACATTATTTTAAAAAAATCTGCTATGAATCTGAACACAGCAGTATCTCTCTGCAGTCTGAAGTATTAGCAGCTTTAAAGACAATACACCTAGATCTATAAAGTTGATTTCTATACAAATAAAAACATATTTAATACATGCGTCTTAGGAAAATTGGAATTTAACTATTGTGCAGTTTTGAATATAGTTTTAGGGTTTATAAAGACACTACAGCAGCACTGACTAAACCCAGGAGATTCTAATTTCCTGAAATAAAACACATTATTAGATGTATTCTGGAATGAATATCAGAAAGTCAACGCTCACATGTGAAACAGACTTTTCCCCCAGACAATTTCTTCGACAAATTATTACGGTCTTTGTAAGCTCACCTTCAGTATGGTCCCTATTAGATTCCAATTCCACTCAAGGTTCTCTTTATGATTGAGAACTTGGCTGTCACGAAGATTCATGATGAGTGCTTCTTCTGTATCCTGGAACACAGACAAGAAAATTTAATCCATGCAGGTGTCCCTGCATCATCTTTTTCAGTCTAGCCACAAGAAATACTTAACGCTCATGTTAAAATTACTAGAAGGGCTGTGTTTCACAGTAATGTGCATTTAAAGGTAAATTGTATGGCTATAGTACTGCATTAGAACCTGAAAGTAAGAGATTACAACTCAAAAAAAGCATTTCAAGTTATTGGAATTTCATTCCTCAATTTCTAGAAATGCAATGTAGTACCCACAAGAACCCGCAAGACAAATGAGATAAAAAAATACTACACAGAATCATACAATTGATTCTGAATTACATTTTGAGTGAAGCTTGAGGTGTAGGAACCAAGTCTCCAGAAGAAGTGTCAAATTCAGGTTTGAAAAATGAATTATCGTAATACCTTTAAAATAAAGATGTCTTTTTGTACACGGTACTGATCCCTTTTTTGGTGTGTTGAGATTGCTTTCTGAATAATATGATCTAAATGGAGGCTGTAAGGTTTAGGGCCTCTTTTCTTCATCTCATGAAAACGTTTTAAGCAGTTGAGTGCTGCACTTGCTCGCCTAATAGAAAAAATAAATGTTATAAAATAGTATTTGGCAATTTTTATCACACTAAAGAGAACCACTACCTCCTGAATAAACAGCTCAAGAAAGATGTGACCAACACTTCCGAAGCAAAGAAAATTATTTTCTTGAGACACATTTTTATACATCCACAAGAGTCAGTCTCATATCGAAATTATACAGAAAATTATCTTTTAGAGTTTCTAGCACTGAAGTATTATCCTTACTGATAACTTTTCTTCTGCTCTGCAATTAGTGGTGTCTGTCACTGTTCAGAGGATATTGGAAAGTTTAAATTTGATTTCCAAAGCGAGTGTCAGAGTTGAGCAACATCCTGCAGTAAAGTTGGTAGTTGAGAATGCTAGTTTCAATTTAGAGTAACAAAGTGTCTCTCACACATTCTCATCCCCACCGCCTCCCTACACTGGGAGCAGGATTATCAATAGTACACTTTGGGCGCTTATATCTAAACAGTACAGCAACAGGGCATGTCTGTTTTCTGGGAAAAGATAGGGAGTAACATAAATGAGAGCTGACTGGGTAAAACCAGCTAATTACATGACACTGGTAGTCGAAAAAAACCCTACCTATTAAGCAAATAGAAATAAGGAAGTCTAAAAACAGAGGAGTTAAGACTGTCTTCCCCATAAACAAAAATTGTCATAGCGTATGAGAGTGCTTTTATTTTCATGCAAATACCTTTGGATTTTGTCACTTCTCTAAATATTTAAATTTAATCTGTAACACAGATTACAGTTTTTCAGACCATAAAACAGCGTAGAGTGCTGACCAATGCCAAGATCATCAAATAAAAAGCAATACTTCTAAAAAATCACTTGTTTCAACAGAAATAGGAATTCTTATTACTCTTATTACTCTATCAGGTATGCCCAGAAAAAGTTGTGCCAAAAAACACAACAATTCCAGGTTATGCGCAAGCATCTGTCTTCTGCTCTTTACCCGTCCTTTCAACCCATCACTTTTGCCATGTGATATATCCTCTCCTAAAATTTCAGATATGCTTTTTATGAAAGCTAACAGTGTCACTGCGTATCAAAATCTTCCACTGACATATACGAAACCTTCAAAACCAAAAAACAGAACGCTACACATTTAAGAAGTACTCTACAAGCAGGAATTATCATTCCACACTAGCAGTTTGAAAAAATGCTGTAAATTATCACTGACAACACAATGAAAGACAGAATATTATGATACAATGATCAGAATACTGATCTTACAAGACAGACCAGAAATGGTAAGAGTAATTAACAAATACATTTTTACAGGTTAAAGAAACATCAATACACTCAATTTGTCTTCTACAAAGAAAAGCAACTAAGAACACAAAGTTGAAGAAATCTATATTAAAAACATGTGAATTTATCAAAATATTTTACTTTTCCCATTAGGAAGTTTCAATTGTATAAAGTACCCAGAAGATGGAATTTTGAGACAGAACATTATGCCTTCAAAGGTAACACAGAATTCTTACAGTCTTTTCTCTTTCATGATGTCAAAGGACGCTGCCATATTCATCAGAGTTGGTAAGCAGTGCAAGTGATGGCTGTGAGAATGAGGAAGAATTGTGTTTGCCTACAAAAAAACACAATAAAAGACCAGTTATAATAACTTTTTATAACAATTTCATCCATCTTTTCAGGAACAACATTTAAAGAAACTACACTTTTTCACAGTATTTTTCATAAATAAATGACAACAAATTACCTTTTGCTTAATGTCAGAGCATAATTACACAACATTTTGAATTTGTGAACTAACTAATCAACCTGAATTACACTAGAAAGTAACTTGAAACAATTTCAGAGTTTTATAATACATATTGTTTCCACTGGAGTTTGTTGCAACACGCAAAACTATCAAAGCATCAGATGTGCTTATGTCATGTGTATAAAAGTACTAAAAAAAACCTAACATCAGAAATCCAATTAAAGCTGATGATTTGTAGTAAAACATTACTGCACAAAAAACCCTGATTAATTAACATAACATTCTAAGTTACCAGACATTTAACTGGTTTTAATAAACATATATAGTTCTGCAAACATTTTTAGAAACTAAGAATGAGAAGATAAAGAAATTAGTTACATTTCCAAACATTAAACAAACAGGTAAGTTTTTTTTTTCAGTCTTTGAGAAACAGTAGTCATATCTGTTTAACAGATCATCTCTTCAGAAAATCAAAAAATACCTGTGCTTTACAGCATACTCCAACGTGAATTAACAATTGTTCCCATTCAAAAGTATTCAGGAATCCAGAAAAATAGCATAAAATATTATAAAAAGCGAACGTTGAAATGCAGCACTGAAGCTTTTATGGAAACAGCATCATCTCAGTATGAGATTCGTTTAAGAGAGAGAAGATACTGTAAAAGCTATCTTAGGTCCACAGAAGTGGAATGAAGCTGAAGTTTCCCTGCAGCAGGAGCACTCCACCAAGAAGGAGATGCTTGAATGCGTAACATCAAGTAGTGAAAGCACATCAAGCTGAATATGAAAAACTTTCCATCTGTCTTCCCTATGAGGCACAAAGTTAAACATACTGTTACAGGCATAGTGACCATATAAAAAAAGCAAAAATTAGCAATGGTCCTTTTCGCAAACATAGTTATTGATGTGTTTGCAGGGTTGCAGCTCAAAAATGCAAGTACTGCTGTGGCAAGAAAGTGTCCTGGTGAGAGTCAGAGCTACAGACAGCCTTGCAGCAGAACCCCCTCACACTTTGAATACTTTCCGAACAGTCTTCCTATTGAGGAATACTGGTTTTAATATATGAAGTGCCAGAAGATGTAATGTGAAATTAATCCACTATTCAGATGAAAACTACATGTTTCAAGCCTGGGATACAAATTAATGCTATAAGAGCGAATATCCATTTACAAATAGATACCAAGAGTGGTATTTACCATGTGCAAAAGCTCTCCCAAAAGGATAGTTGCTCTGACAGATACATGGTCATCACTACTTGTGATCACTTCAACCAGACCCTTCAAAAAGCAAAAAAAAAAATATTACAATATTAATATGTAATATCTTACTTAAGCTTTTGCTGAAAAAAAAGCAGCAAGCATCTATTAAAACTGAAAATCATTAGTTACCTCTAGAAGTCCATTGGTAATAAAAGCAGAAAGCACTAAAGCCAAGTAATTATCCATGAGATCAGGCCTAAGGAGAAAAAAATACAGAAACTGTTTAGCAAGTACATTTCTTATTGTTTCTGCAAGAAAACAAGAAATGCTTTGTCTACACTGCCACTTAACAAAACAAGAAGAACAGTCTAGACTAAGTTAAGTTCATTAAATCCTCACCTTGACCTGGCTCGATGGGGTAAAACAGTTTTAGCCTCAGCAGCTACAAAGCCATCAGAAAGTCTCCAGCAATCTTGAAACCTGCCTGGATCTAGAATAAGAAAATATGGACAATGGTAATTATAATTATTTGCTTTCACAGTATTATTTTAATGGCAGTCAGTATATAAATAATAATCCTTGCCTGCAAATATTATTGCAGGTGGTTTCAAATTACAGAAAATTTTGTCAGAGGGGATCGCTAACAAGTCCACAGGCCTGAATAAAGCAAGGGTACCTTAAAAGCTAAGACAAAGATTGTATCTAAGTGGCAACAAAAACAGTGATACTTCCAATTCATAAACACATTAAATATGTTTAACAGATAATTAGCACTTAAATGTTACAACAGCACAAAATGTTACAAATAAATTAGCACTTAAAATGTTACAAGGCGTATCCATATATAGAGGTAGCAAGTTTGCAACAAAGAATGACTTATTTATTTAGAAATTTAAAAAAGCACAGGATTCTCTCGGTTTTACAAAGGAGTAATTCTAAAGGTAAAACACTAACTTGGTTAAAGACATGAAGTTTTGCACTTGCCCTCAAAAAAGCAGAAGTCTAAGGAGAATGGGGATAGCTAACAGATAGATAATATATAGAAAAGACTGACTAATAACTTTTCTGTCGTATTCAGTAACACATCCTCAATAGTCCTAATAGTTTGAAGAAGTGTAATCTGTAGTACTGACCTTATAGTATTTTGTGTTAATGCCTAACTATGCTGATCTTTCATCAAACATACAACACTTGATTAAGTGATTAAGAATTTTAAACAGGACTTCAGAGCACCCAATAAATTCAGTGATAGAAGAGTTGTCACTACGGCAATTTACAATACATAGGAGACAGCAAAGGTTTCAAATTTATATTGGAGCTTAACAGAACTCTTATGTGAACTGTTTTAAATACTTACCTACACTGAGAAGTGCCTCAATAAATTCTTCTGCAATAACAGGGAGAGGGAGGCGAAATATATCGTAGAGAACTTCAAGAAGACCTCGCTACCAAAGAAAACATAACACAACAGGAATTTTACGGATTTACAAAATTGACCCTTTTTTAACTATTAATACTGACCTTGAGATTTCTAGAGCACTAACATTGGTGCATTAGTTGCGGTGTTTTTTTTCACAAACTAAAATAGACTGGAGAAGAGAGGATCGGGCTTTTTTACTTTTGAATTGCCCCTTATTGTCACTATGAATGCTAGAGTAGTTCAGCCTACTTGGATTGCAGATTTTTACAACAGTTACATCTGGAACCATCAACTTTTGCCTAGTATGTTTAATTTGTGAAGAAACATTTTTATTTACCTGGAATTCAACTCTGATTATTATGCTTTAAACTTGCAACTGCAGCTACTGTGAACTAGCTTTGATTTGTGAACAGAGTAAAAATTAATTTATGTACTTTTCTCTCCTCCATTTTGTCATGCATACAGGGTGTGCTTCCCAATTTCATAGGAATTTTATAACAGAATCACAGACTTGAACTTTGGGGGTTAAACAAACTCAAGGATAGCTGTCTCATAACTGGAATCTGTGTTTATTTAAACTATTACATTGTTAAAAAGTTAAGAATAACGAATTAAAATATTAAATATTATCCTTACATCAGTACTAAATATTCAACACTTACCCGGATTTCCATATTTGGTATACAGAGTACCCCAATAAGAGACTGAATCCCAGAATTTCCAGGTTTGCACAGGCTGATAATACCTAGAAAACATTAAATGCATAATAATATTCCTTCATCAACAAAACAAAGGACAATAGACACATTGTTAAATTAGATTTCCAGTTTGAAAAGAAGCACACATGAAAAAAATTACTAACCATAACATTTTCACCTCTATAACATCATCTCCTTCCCAATAAATAATATTTAACAAAACTTCCTAATCACAAAACTTTGTATCATTAAAAAATTGTTCTACTCTTGTCCTTCCTACTGTGAATAGCACTCGAAAGTTATCTGTGAAAACAACATATACATGGAAGAAACGACTGACAAAACTGTCTGTAATAAGTAACTCTTAAGCCTGAAAGGTTTTCATCATCTGAGCAGAACTCTAAGGAATTTCAATCAAAAGCTATATATTAACCTAACAAATTAATTAATTTCCTTTTAGTCTCAGGTGAATTTTAACAGCTGTTAGACTTAAGTGCCTGAGTGTAAGATGATGCAGCAACACACCTATCAGAAACTGTTTCCTGGGAGTTTCAAAGTCATCACATGCTTCCTCTCCAAGCATGTGAGAACACACAAGAAACTTGAAGAATATCTGGATATTAAAATTAAGCTTAGTGATCATTTTCAGAACTTAAAAAATAACAAAAATATTGTCACAAAACAGCCTAAGTATAGCCTAGAAAAATAACACTTAAATTCTGGTAAATGTCTATATTAACTGATTTAAATTTGCAAGATAATGTCTTGATTTAAAAAAAAAGGCAATGCCTGAGGCAGTACCTTCATCTTACATACTGTAATACCACAGAGAAAGGATTTAATAAAATGAAAAGAAACCCTTTTTTGATTTAGTAATGTCCTCTACATGAAAAATTACAAATTATGTCCATTTCCAATTTCTCTTTAGCTATGGCAGCTGATAAAAACAGGTAAAGTATTTGCAATACCTTAACACAGATAAATATTTCATTTACAGTAGAAGAACCATCTCAAATGCAAATTCTTATAATACGATGTTATTTTAAACATCCTTTTACCCATTAGATTTCAAGAATGACCATCAAGATGCTATTTATAAGGCATTTTACACAGGGTGGGGGAAAGCTGTGCCTTGTCAGGAGTCTAAGAAAACTATGTATTGCATCCTCCAATTTTACAGTATCAAAAAACACTAAGTAGCATTGTAGGAAGGTATTGATAGTAATTAGACATAGCAAATGAGACAGATCCTGTGTCATTTATATGAGAAAGTAAAATCACACTTCCAATCACCCAGTTTCAAACAAATAAACAAAGCTTACCTGCCCATGATCGAAATGCTGCCACTATTCCCATTTTACTAGCTAGGAATCGCGCTTCTCTGTCCTCTCTGTGGTTAAAACAACAAATGTCACAATGCAGGCAATAATTACAAAAGAAACAGTATTACAGTACTATTATTAAAAGGTAGTTAAGTGAGATGGAGGACAAAACCCAGAGTAATAGAAATATTTTATGTATGCATAGTTGTACATATGTATTTACACAATGTATATACACAAAATAAAGGTTTAGAATTTTTAATTATTGTTACTTTTCCAGGGGAGCTCCCACAGGAGGAGGACAACATCAAAACCACCTACAGAGATCAGATGAATCACTCTGCACCTCCACTGACACTAAGTCTACAGCAGAGATGTAGAGACTTGGTTAAAGATTTTCAGTTACCCAGACCTAAGCATCTAATCCCATTTAATAAAAGATCCTGAACAATTCAAGTTGGAAACCATCTCAGAATATCCTTCTCCAGTCCAAATTACTGCACAAAAAGTCACCAGTTACCAGACTAGGCCAGATTATAGAAACATAGAACGGTTTGGGTTGGAAGGCACCTTTCATGGTCGTCTAGTTCAACCCCTCTGCAAGAACTCAGCAAATGCAGCATGTACTGCACACTCTTTTCACAATGTCCAGAGCTTTAGGAGGTATACAAGCCTCTGTAATTCAGCTTGGAATACCTGCAAAATACTCAAGGCTTTATCCAGCTAGTGCTAGAAACTCTCAAGAACGAAGGCAGCAAGACCTCTCTGGATAACCCACTCTAAGTCTTGACCAGCCTCATATAAAATTATCCCACCTGTCCCTTACATCAAGTAGAAATCTTTCTTGCTTCCATTTTTCTCTGTTGCTTCTTGTCCTCCCACTTTACACCACCATGAAGAGCCCTGGCTATGTCATCTTGAAAGCATTTTCATAGGTAGTAAAAAGGATACTCTTCAGCAGAGGGTGTCCCTCAACCCTCTCTTCTCTAGGCTAAACAAGCCTTTTGAAATCTTAAATGAGTAACAGTGTTTCAGAAGCTGCACTCAGGCCTACTACATTCAACTTCTAGAGATTTAGTATTTGGAAGGAAGTACAGCTTAATTCCAATGCTATGAACATGACTGATAGCACAAGTAGCAGCACTAACACTTACTTGAGCTGACCTTCTGCTGTGTCTGGATTATGCCTGTAGTGAAAATCTGTGTAAGGGGCTAAAATTCGCTAAACAAAAGAAAGACATGCGTTATTTTCACGTGAACATACAGTTAAATCACTACTGCCCTTTCCTCAGTCCCACTCCAAACTGTCATATTATTCCTGCTTTATAAATCTTAGGCTCTTAGCCTAAAACATTCTCTTTTAGACACTGTGCTCTAACACAGAAGAAATCTAAGACAAAAGCAAAAAATTTTAATGAGTAACAGTGTTTACTTTCTGTCACTAAACAAGTAAAACTGCACTCACCTCTAATTCTACATCTGCTCTCACATACTGTCGGGTTTTTGGATGATTAATGAGGTGCAAAACTGTAGTTATCAGAGCCTCATTTATTCGGCTTAGCTGACAGTCAATCACATTTTTCAAGATGGTACTTAATCCACCTCGGAGAGCCACCACCTCAGGATTCTGAAGTGCTACATAAAGGAAAACAAGTCATTTTGGCCAGTGACTGAAGATAAAACATTTCATGGCACGTGACAAACTAGTCATCTTATGTATGGGTATCTTATTTGTCCTGAATACTGCTGTGGCACATATAAAGCTTTTAATGGAACTGGCTGACACTGGCAATGAACTGTGATTTTGTTTTAATTTATCATACACAAAAATACCGGGCACTCAGTTTCCAGCATATGGCGGGTTTCCCAACTTAACTCCCAACCAACTTTCCATACATACAATAGTTTCTGGATTTCCCCATAAAGAGTTTTCATACTTCACTGAACCGACATAGATAAAATATTTATACTTAAATAAGAGTAACATTTTGTTTGTTTCTCTAAACAGAAGTTTTACTCTTGAAAACAAACTGCTAAAATTATTTCCCACTGATTGATTTTGAAAAACTTCAAAAATCAGCAGCCAAATGAAAGTTTAGGGAGTTTGTATAAACCACTATCCAGATAACTACTGTACCCACTCCAAAAATTTTTACAATGGAAGAAATTTTGTAGTTCTCTGGACTCTTCTAGATTTGTCAGCACCTTGTGTATGGAAATGTCCCTATTTCAAATCCATTAGTTTAAGAAACACCAACTGCATGTTTTTAAGGCGAACCAAAAACTGTCAAGTCTTGAAGGAAAGGTGAAAACCTGAAAGGCTTGCCTATGATACATAAATAGATTTTAAGTAATTTTGGTTTATATTATGCTAATAACTAAAATCCATGAAACTGACAGTAAAAACACTTAATATCTAATCCCTTATTAAGAAAATACTGTGAATGACAACCACGTCAAAACTGAACATGAATTAAGAAAAATTATCTTACCTAGCTCACAGATAATGGCTATACATGCTCGAACCATTCTGTCTCTTTCTTGAAGACCATCATTTCCAACTGCTATCAAAGAATTAGTAATAGAACTGGGGAACAATGAAGCATTCACAGTGATCATCTGCCAAAAAGGGAAGAAAAAGCCCTGTGGTTTCCTCATATTTCTCTGAATACGCTTACATACTCATTAGCATTCTGTTTCCGACATACAGTTAGACAGACCAGTTCACCTATTACTTGGTTGTATCTGGTGAATCTTCACAACTTTTTCTTTTGCTCTTGAAATTTTTTCCATTTAATTTGTTTGTCAATTTAACATTCTCTTCTTGCATCATTTATTATTTTTATATTTTATCTTAATAAGAAAGAATTTAAAATACATTTTTTCAGTGAGAATTAAAACTACCTTTATCATATTTTTTCCCCCCCAAGAATATCTTTACTGACAAAGAACATTATCCAATGATACAGAGCAGACTACAAACTCATCTACTGTTGAAGATGTTCTGCACTACAGAAAGCTTCAGCTGATAAGTTTGGGGCACTCAGAATTCACACCAGATCAAGAAGCAAGACACAATTAAGGTAAAGAATGTCAGTCCTGAACAACCAATATCACCAACTCTTCACTGTCACCCAAGTGAGGCTTTGATTACAAAGGCTGAGCAACTGCTTGTTCACATTTTTTCAATTTGTAAAAATTAAATAGACATATATCCTTCTGGAACAAGAATATCACTAAACAGATGTGTTACTAAGGAGGAAGGAGGTTTCTGTCCGACTGCCTAAAAAGGAACAGTACAATGTTTTATAGTCCACTCAGCCATGTCATCTTTTTTCCTCCACTAATAAATAAAAATGAGACATAAAAAAAATACTCAATATCCATCAAGCACCTAAAAATTTCAGGCTGGTTTCCATGCTTTTGCTTATCATCTTTTTTGTTTTCAACAAAACCAGGCTTATCTTTGTAATTTCTCCAAAAACGTTTTGTCCTATATCCATTTTACATCCCCTCTGATGTGTTATAGGTATTTGTGCAATGATGATTAATTTTTTTAGCTTTTTTTGCAGAGATGTTAAAATGAGAGGGGATCAATCATTACGACCAAAATATTGGAAGTATTAACAAATCTCTCTTTAAATTCGTGTTTTTGAGAGCTTCTTGTTATACATAATGTTAATGCCAACAAAACAGGAAGCTTTAAGATAGGACTTTAAAATTAAAAACAAATTCTTCTCCGCCCACACAGTCTTTCACTCTGACACTGGCAAAAAGAAACAAGAATAAGCAACAGAACAGGTGCATCAATCCACTCTAGAAACTGCAACCTGTTTGCTACTGATATTGATATGGTACATCCTGTGAGGATACCAGCAGCCTGTGAGGACGCAAGCTGTTCTGTTTCATTGTCTTTATTTTTAAGACACGAGAAGAAAAGGTTTCTTGTAATACTCAATTCTAAACACATCAGTAGCATAAACAAATTTTTGTATTTACTTTGTATTTGCTCCAGGTATCAAAATGCAGCTCTGAAGACCAAGGACAGGTTATGAAAAGCTACTTACAAGTAGCTAAGATGAAATAAGTAATAAGGGCTATGAATTTGGTCTTTTAGGACTCCTTTAGAAAAGAGAAAGAAAGATGGTTCATATTGCATCTAACCTTGACTTCCGTTCTAAAAAGAAAACACTCAAGAGTACTAAATTTTAAAAGAAGTCTTATTGACTTCTATTAGATAGAAAAATGCTTCCTGAAGCAACTTCATGCCATCCTTTTCATGGCTGAAGATATTACTTAACTGTAAAGCTTTTAAATGAAAACGTGATTACAGTCAAAACAGGCAGTGAGCACTCAGCCTTCAATAACTATTGAACATCAAGTTTAAAAGATCAGATTTTTAAAAATCTTCCTCCATCATTTACCTCTAATATTTTCAAAACTAGCGTATGATTTCCTTCTCTAAATTCATAAAGAAATATTAGTATTTTATATTTGGTTGTTCTTCTCTTTGAAAAGAAAGAAAAGAGAAGGTTTTAATTTTAATCTATGCAATTCTTACAGACGTTTTTAGTACCAAACATGAGGTGAAAGAGCAAAATTTTGAAACCGGGAACAATAGTTCTTTGATACTGGAAATGCCCAATTCGGTTTCAGAGTAAATTATCTTCTGAACAAGTTTGCTAGGTTTTTTTTCATTTTATTTGCCATTCATTCTTCCCTTCTAAACCTTTCTACACTGTTTTAGGAATCCTGGCATCAAACTACTAAATCAGAGACATTGAGGGAGATGAAGACAGAGGTAGAAAAAGAACAAGAGCTGGGTAACAAAAAGACAGTATGAAAATATAGAATGTGCTATTCAGGAAGCACAGTATTCCTTGAGAGAAAATTTCTTGAGTACTGACTGCTCTATGCCAACGCATGCTTAACTGCTGCAGCCTAAACAGCATATAAGAAAGCTCTCATCTTTAGTGGCAGCAGGTTGAGTGGCTTTTTGTTGGTCTGATACTGTTTTTTAGAAAAACAGAATGTTATAGGTAAGTAGCAAAAGATGCTAGAAAAGGCTTTCCATCAACAGTTCTCAGCATCAAGGAACCACAAGCATGGCTGCAAAGCCTGTACATTTGATGCACACACCTGGTGCATGCCAATACCCTTGCAGCATGATGGAGGAAAATCCTACCAAGGGTCATCTGTGTGATTTCTATGATATTTCTCTTTGACCACAATTTTTTCAGATCAAACCAACTGATTTCTCTTGCGGTCTCTTCTTTCACACAAGACAGAAGCATTTGCTCAAGTAGGAAATGCCCAAAAAAGCCCCAAAATAATGAGGACAAATTTCTGATCCAAGTAAAACCAATTAGGGATGTGTTTCCATCTTCTAATTTACATTATCCTAAGTCTACGCTGAAGCTCTTATTTCAAAGTAGATTAACAAAGAACTTTCATGAAGTGTAACTTCCTCAAAAAAAAGTTCCTTTATAGTAGGGCTTTTTTGTTTTTTAGCTTGTTTTGGTTTGGAGGGAGTGGTGTTTAATATTTAAAACTCTCTTTTTGTTAATCAAGTACATTGTATCTTCTGTAAGACAGAAAACATATTTAAGTAGATTTAAAATACAAAATGAGATTTAACAGAGAATGCTCCTGGGGAACCATTTTTCAACTACTTCAAACTTTACTCCAGTCTTTGGTAGTTTTTATAAGAATTTGAGAACAATAAAGAACAATGAAGTCCAGCAGAAAGGCAGGATATGTTTTCTGAATACATTTGGTACCTCTATATGCCAGGATGAACTTGAAGATGCAGCTACTATACTTTCAAATATCACATCCATGAGTACACAGTACAGTAACCATCACAGACTAACCATCAGTATTGACTGTCTGATACAAAATCCTACGGATAGCATCAACTGCCACAAACAAAGCATTAAGTCTATAAGCATTCCTTGAATGATTACTTCAGTGACAATTTGTCTCATTTCTCACATGGCAGAAAATCTCCCAATATCTGACTAACAGATGCTTAAACAAACTATACAATGAAGTTGTCATAGTTTCAGTACTGAAACTTAATGTTTTTACGCAAGGACATAAAAATCACTCTTTGACAAGTGTTTATCTTCACTACATTTTTCTGTTTTTTGAATTATCAGCTATATTACAATATAAAGGTAAAGCAAGGTATCAGAGACTGCAAAAAAGCACTGTTTATGGAGACAACCAGGACTTGTAGCACAATTGAGTGGCACAGCAGATACAACCATACATAGGAGATTTTACCTTTCTGACTAATCGAAGTGCTTGTGTTCTTTCTACTTCATTACTCTGCTGTATGTCAATGCACCTAAAATAAGTTAAAAAACAGATTTTGTTTTTAACGACAGCAACTTTCATCTTAATTGAAAACAACTCATTAATATTTATGTATGTGAGTGCAAAAGCAGAAGAATTAACTTAGAGTTTAAGAACTACACTTTTCAGGAAATATACTCATTATAATATATCAATTAGCTTTGGTTTATATTTTCTCAGTTACTTTCATTACAGTTAAGTCAGTAGAACGTTCTCAAATATAAAATGGTAAAAGTATTAACGCTTCAACAATTGTTTTCCAAGTTAGCTGCATTTGTCATTTGCAAATGAGACCACAAGAAGTATTTGCAGTGTTTCACATCAACACACTTTTGAGTGTTCTCAGATCAGAAAGTCCTTTTGCTCCAAAAAATTACATAGCACACCAAAACTGCATGTGTGTATTTATAAAAAGAAACTCACACACATCTGTATCAGCATATTAAATAAAAAAATTTCATTAAAGGAAGCACTAGAAATGCTATTATTTACATCTATTTATCATGCTGACTGAATTATCTCACTGTTGGTTTGCCCTTTGATATTTTTCTGTTATGTCATTGATTACATTTAGACTACAAATTCTTGGACATCAACTACTTTTTAGCTCTGACTGTACTAGAGGTTCCACAGCACTGTGTTACTACAAAGAATCAACTCCCATACAAAAACTTAAGATATGTAAATTATTAATATTTCAACCGTATTCATTTATAGTTAATGGCATTTAGGATTAAAATCAGTTTTTCTCTGGATTACTTGTAATATATTCCATATTAGGACAGCATTTTATTTGGATTAGCTAGTGTGATGAAATACTCTGTTGAAGAAAAATGTCTTTTATAAAACTACTTACTGAGAACGTAAGAGAATATGAAAACACTTCTCTCCTGTCTCAACCATGAAAAGCAAGTGATTTAGAACTTTACAATTTACAACAAGAAGAAAGAGAAAGATTACCTGGCTATCAAATAGTCCACTTTCAATTTTAGCACCTTCTGGAGAATACTGGAGTCTCGAATAAGATAGCGTAGGGCTCGCAATCCTGCTGCTCGCACCTCTTTTGCTTCATTTAGTAAAGCTAACCTCAGACTACAATGAAGAAAACAAAAGGGAAAAACAATTATTAGGCAGCAGGTAGACTTCACCATCTGACACACAGCTACTACTCACTCATTTAAGACAAAAAGTATGATTTTTAAAAGTCAATGTTCTGAACTCATTTACTGACTTTCAGACCTTCTCATGCACAACCTAGAAGGCAAGCCCTCATCCTGGTCTGCAGAGGTAGACAACACATTAATCTTAAAAAAACACAAATCAATTCTCCCCCTAAATAACAGCTTATACATTCATGAAATGATGCAGAACCAAAACCTGCACACAACTTGTTATTTGACAAAACAGCTGAGCACTAAGCTGTTAAGATTAATACTACAGCTCTTAAGCTGTTAATATTAGTCTAAGAAAATGAAGAGGTAGAATAAGGTTGGTAATAAGAAATGAGATATGGGAGATGGGAGAACTCTAGAAATGGAGTTAGAATGCATGAACTATCACGCTGTCTTTTTGAAGGCCCTCAAGAGAGTCTTCTTCAATGACATGCAGGGTGGGGTGTGAATCCTCAACCTCCCAGTGACATTTTCTAGTAGGATTTTTCACTGGACATCTAAGAATGTAAATACTTCAGCCAGTGAGACTGAATTTCTACGTCTACAAAGAGCTTATTCTTCTCTCTCCTTATCCTAGGGTTGTCATACATGGTAACCAGCTACTCCAAGGCAAAATATCTTCAGAATCTTTCGGTGAATACCTGGCCTGGGTAAGTCAGGTCTCCTGGTAACAGAAGCCTACTCCCAGGTGATACCTAGATAAAGTAGAAAGGCTGCCATATCATTTGTAACAAAGACAAACTGATTATCACTTTCAGGAGCAAGAAGGGAATTGTTTTGAAACCATCTTTCCTGCAATATGGATATGCTGCCCATGCTGCTTTGGACGCAGCCCAAGACACAGATGGATTTCTAGACTTCCAAGACTGGACATGGGTCTGCTGACTCATGTCCAGCCTCCTGTCCAGCAGCACCCCGAAGCTCTTTTCAGCAAGGCTACTCTCAGTCAGTTCAAGCCCCAGCCTGCATTGATACTGGTTGTATTCTTGATACCAAGGATCTTTGAATCCAACTCCTGGTGCTGCACACGAAAATCCCAAGGGTCACACCATGTGCCTGAGAATGTTGTCCAAACACTACTTGAACTCTGCCAGGCTTGGTGCTGTGATTACTGCTCTGGGGAGCCTGTTCCAGTGCCCAGCCACCCTCTGGGTAAAGAAACTTTTCCTGATATCCAATGTAAATGTCCCCTGACACAACTTCAGGCCATTCCCTCAAATCCTGTCACTGGTCAATGGAAAGAAGAGATCAGTGCCTGCCCCTCCTCTTCCCCTCATAAGGAAGCTATAGACCAGTTAAAGAACTGGCACAGTGAAACCACTACAAAGGACAAGACTATCATTAGATTCAACACTTAAAAGCAAAAGCTACCAGAAAGAGATAGGTTACTATCTTTAAATATGCAATGAAACCATACAGCTAAACAAAAATATAAAGACATCAGTTTTAGCTAAGAAAAAAATTACACAAGACTTCCCAACATTTTGCTCAAAGAGCAAATAGCTTTCCTAAGTCTTTTTCCTTAAATGATATCTAAATTGAAAGGACACAGAAATGCATTAAATATTAGATATTATTTGGTTTTGTCACCAGTTGTGGTCTTAAAGTCAAATTTATAAATTTCTGCATGGAGATAAGCATGTAGTTACATTTGACAGTCATAAACGGCCACAAAATAGATAGAAATTCCACTTAAAAGTACATACACAGGGCATGTCAGTAGCAGGGAAAGCACGGCTACATGGACATATACATACCAATAAAACATAAAATATTGATCTTTAAATCCTCATTCTATATCAAGAGTATGCTCTGTATTTTGCAGATTTACATTTTATTAGACATGCTTTCTACACGTACTGAAATATTTAGAGGCACTTTTATATCTGTGAGGAATATAATGAAGAAATCTACACTTCTAACTTGGAGGGTTTGTCTCTGCCCAAAAGTGAACAATGTATTTCTGATTTTACTCATTAAAATATTAGCAGGTTATATACTTGCATTACAAAATTTCAAACATATTATAAATACAACATACTAGTTCAAAGGTACAAAGGAAATCAATTACATCAAAACAACTGAAGCTCCCTAGGATTACTTTAGTGCTCTTTACTTTACTTACCATATTATGATGCTATCATAGGTAAAACCTAACTTTTCTTCAGCATGGCCAGTATTACAAAGAAGCTGAAAATAAAAGAAAATGTCTATTATTTATAGCTCTGCAAAAATGACCATGAAAAACCCATAGATTTTGGGAAATGCTTTAAAAAAAATCAAACTGAAAATTTTATTCCTCAAGGGAAGAGAGTACCAGCTTCAGACTTCCCGAGAATATCTGCTGTCCGTATTGTGTTCCTATCCACATCAGATACAGAGACTCACCTGTGGATTTTCATACCAAAAAAAAAAGGTTGCACAGTTGTGTAAGCTGTGTACTGGTTGGTCCATTTCTCAGCACCAGATTGCTAGCGGGCAACTGGTAATTTGAGCACAGAGCAAAAATGACTGAAGTCAACACAAATCTGCAGAACTCAGAGTTTTGAAACAAAGACTGACACTCATGGTCCACTGTCATGTTTTGTCACAGTAGCACAGAAGAACAAAAAAACCAGAAGGCATTACCAAGTGTCCTGTAACTGACATTTACTCTTGGCCTGCCATCCATTCTATAGAATTTGTACCTCCGAAAAATCAGAGCAAAGGTTGAATTTATACACACAAAAAGAGAGCTATAAACTGTCACAAACTGGACACTCCAACCATATCTAGTCATTGTGAACACAAAAGATTTACAAGCACAGTTTTTAAGTACAAAACCATGCCTAAAAGGAGCAAACTAGGTTGCCAATGTTTTAGCCTCTTGAGGAAAGGAAAGCAATCTCTTCTGTAAGAAGAGCTGACGCTGTTCTTCTTTTCAAGAGAAGGAAAGAAATTCCTAGTAATCTCACTCACTACCCCTAGCTAAAATTATAAAATATTATCATGTCCAAATCCCAAAGCACTTTTCTAAGCACTTCCAAAAACTCAAATGACTAATACTGATTGCAGTAGTATTGCACTTTGTCCTCCGTTTTCAAAACAGCCATGTGCTCAGCTCTAAGTCAGCGTAGTATTAAGTTTCTCCTCAGTGAAGAATTCAGGAAGTATTTATGCTAACTAGTCATTACCTCTGCTTTGAAAATACTGTAATATATAAAACCCTGTGACATATTCTTTATGAGTATTTACTGCTAACAATAAGAAACTTATAATAAACAACACGAACAGTCAATCAAGGCTATTGTATGTTAAAATATCCAGTGTATTCCAGGCTTTATTTCTACTGCTTACCTCCATTTGAAAAAATGGCATACTGCGCAGGAACTCTGCTTTTAAGTAAACTCATTTTATTAGCAAGATCATTAAAATTCAAACAGTACTTAGGTTTATGCTCAACAAGTAGAAATTAATTTGGTGATCGCATTATGTCTTATGAAATTGTCTTTCAAGAAAAATACCTAATAATAATGCTGAAATTTAAGGCTGTTAGTGAGACATTATTAAATTGACCTGGATCAGCTCCACATTTGGGTTCAAATAATTAAAGTTCATTCAAGTATTTTGGATTCTGCATTTTTCTTAAACAAAGATGATTATAAAACATAAGGAAAGTTTTTACATAACCCTTTTTCACCACCTTTCAAATTTAAGTGATAATAAAACTAGACAACTGATGCGCTAATTGGTTATGACAGTATGTCACTTCCTAACATCAATCTATTTTTATGCCATGTTGTTGGACTGCCTAAGGCCACCACTGCTGCTTTAGCATTTCTATTGACATCTTATGAACTGTAAAAATTGGCTGGCAGAGTGTAAGCAAAACAGTGAGAGAAGATAGTGAGTAAAAACAGTTCATTGTTCAGTTGCAGACAGTTACATCAATAGTTGTTTAGGCTTATCATTTATTTATACATCTAAACCTCTCCCTAGCATTCTATCCCAGACCCAAATGAGAAATCCTAACTTAACACAACAGACTGTCCTCAACAATCTATTTTTCCTACTTTAAAAAAAACCCAGGGAATTGTAATTCTGATGTAGGAAAAATACATGTTTTAGAAAGCTGCTAGAGTGCACTAGTGCATTAGTGAAGCTAGTCTCCTATCACACCCTTACCATTGGTTTTCATCTTGAGCAGTCCTGAGATTAAACTGAAGCATTTCATGTGTTCCTGGAACCCACCTAGCTTGCTGCACTGCTAAAAATCATTAAGCTCACTGGACAGTTCTAGTCTGGTTGTCACTCTCATCAAATATATACAGTGGTGAGTTGCTCCTCAATACCAACTTTTCACTTATATATGCGCTCTATTGAACATATCTGCACCAATACTGAATAGAACTTGACATAAACACGAAATTCAAACACAGTCATGTAATGTGACAAGTTAAAACTTTCATTAAATTTAACTACGTTTGGATATAAGTTCCTGAATTTGACAATAATAATTATAGAAGTGTTTGATGGTGTCTGCGAATATTTCTGAGTCACTTCTCCCACAGGAAAGAGCTACTAGTTTATTCTTCCTTTAATGGGACACCAATACTTATGCATTACATTTCCTTGTAATTTAGGTACGTTCCATACAGAAAAGGGCCTAAAAAGATGGACAGTAAGATCAAAATTCAAAAATGTTTCAGTGACCTGAAAGGAGTGCCTAAACCCAGTAAGAAGGTTTAACTAAATAATAGGAACAGCATACCATACCCATCAGGGCAGCATGTATTAACAAACACATAAGAAATGAAAGTAGGCCAGCAGAGAAACAGAAAATGTCCAAAAATTGACATTCAGAATGTTAATTTAAAACAAAAAAGAAAAAAAATATCTCTGGAAATACTAATAGAACTGCATTATGTTTGAGATTAAAAGACTTTTTCCATTTCACAGGTTGCTCTTAAAACTGCAAGCATAAAATTTTGTGTGCCATATTTTAAGAGCAAAGTGGAAAAAGTGTAGCAGAAAAATGGACAAGAAAATCCACCCACGAAGGCTTAGCCATTTGGATTATTTAATCTTGGAGAAAAAATCTTGGTCAGAAAGGTATGATTTCTTTAAGTCTGAAAGGGGGAAAAATAGTCATGGAAGCTGCTATAAGGAACAGACTGTTCAGCTGATCCCAATTCCTTGGGTATTTGCAATATTATAAATGTCTGTTCATAAATATTTTATACTAAAAAACACTACGTTTCTTCTCATTTCACCTTCAAACAACATTAAGCAGATTGATGATTCTGGCCCAAATACTTTTGGTTTGGCCAGAAAACTGACAAAGTCAAGTAATTGTCAGATGTTTCACTGTAAGATTTAACAATTAACATACATATCATGATAGCATAACTTTGTAGATAAAGCAGTACCAGAATACTGAAATCTGTATTTGGCTATACGTTGAAATAGTGCATTACAATGGCAATGGATCATCATATAATACCTGGAATCATGTAATTATTTCTATTTTTGTACTATTTATATTTTCAATATATAGATCTTACTCATAAAAAGCATACATTTTTAAATACACACCATACATTTTATATATTTTTATATAGGTGCAAAAAACCCCCAGAGTATATTATGTGAGTTAAAACTGCAAATGAGTCCACCTCAAAATTCAAATTATGTGATCAAATGCACAGTGACTGGGCATAGCAAAGACTCTCTGAGGGTAAGATTAAATATTAGGACAAAATGGTATGTACATTAGGCCAGACAGTGACTAACTTACAGTGAAGGTTTTTTTGATGTTTACTGTCAGCTATGAGTTTTTCATACTACTCAGATGAGTCACAGCAATATGAGTAACATATCAACATGTCTTGGAAACAGTAGCTCAGAACACAAAACCATAGGAGGTCAACAACATGCACAAGTGGAGTGCACATTTAAGACCATTCAAATTTATATTTAGCAGAATAGCCACAGCAATTACTAGATAAAAATATTATATTATTTTGTGCATTCCAAATGTAAGTATTGCATTATAACTTTGAAAATACAGTTTGAGCCTCCAGTGGTAATATTTAAGTGGATCTACCCTGTAGATCCTAGTCTTAAGAGAAGCCCCTACTGAAACCATGGACTCTGGAATCAGACACGTTCGTTACACAGCTGAATATCTCTAGGTACATGCTCCATTCCTATCTGCTACATCATCAGATTTCAGGTTTTGCCAGTGGTTTATCTACTTGGATGAATGTTAGTCAGGCAATACATTCAGTTGAAGATACCTTGGTTTTGCAAAAGGCAAAGAGACTCTATAATGACAGACTATGACTCAGAGACACAATCTGTGAAAGCTTCTATGGCCATACCCATATCCGCACCACTCAATCCATATCATCCTAGTGTAAGTCAGCAGTACAGTCAAAAGCAAACAGATATACAGAGCAGAATAGTAGAGCTTCGTTAAATAATGACAATTAGTTTCCAGCAGATTGAAACCATCATTTTCAATATCACTATATTACTGATGCTGTTCCATTGATAAGTTTATATCTAAAATTAATTGCTTGATTTTGTCAAGAAGTACCTTTCTTTTTGAAAGAAAGAGAAATTCCTACAGTATCTGTGGATTTCTTTTTCAGCTTGTTATTAAAATACCTTTTTTGTTTTACAAAGGTATGATGAATCTCTCAGCAGCTCACTGTGGGATAAACCTTCTGTAATAGAGCATTATAAATAAATACTTCAAATCACAAAGATATTTTCTACTAGGTAAATGCAATTGTACAGTTTCTTCTAGTTTTCCATTATTGATCATTTACTACTTTGCATGGCGGAGGGGGAAACCCAAAACACATAACCATGATGTTTTGGTACTAATCAGCAGAAGCTGGGAAACTTCAAGGTGCTTGACTTATGTAGGTGGCCATGTAATTTAAAGATGGGTAATCCTACACAGCTTACTGGAGCTAAATGCATATAACACACTTGTGAACTGCTGTGACATTTGACAGTATCACTGACCATTTACTGGAGGTCAAATCCTCAAACAGTTTTCAGGTCAGAATATAAATTAGCTGAAATAGAGTGACTTGAAAGGAATATAGATTGAGGCAGAACTTCATAAAAGTTTTTGCCCACAAAACTGCAGCTTCACTTACTAGGTGGTAAGTAGCAGAGGAGAAGGAAGTGTGCTCTCACTCAAAGCAGATAAAATTTCTAAGCCTACTGCTGCTGCAGTTCAGAACTAAACATACCTTTCCACAGCCTGTGCATCAACAGATTTGGTAATGAAAATTTCTTGGAATAGAAAACTTTGATCACCTGTCAGGCAAGAACAACCCACATTCTGCAGATAAAGGGCAAAGAACTTGACCACTAATAATTTAGTTAGTAAGTAGTACTAGCAAAAACTTGAGAATTGAGATGCAAAATTTTGTAAAATATCACGTTCTTTGCACAGTAATAATGGGCACTGTGGAGACCTGAACACGACTAGTTAACAGTTCTCTTAAAGGAAAGCAGCAATGAAACAGGAGCTAAGGCACCTAAGCACACAAGCTTCATGTAAATATCTGCTTTACTGTCTCTTTTTTGCAGATGAACTAGTAACTCCTGTTGACTTCTGATCACCTTTATTAAAAATAAAATTAAAATATTTAACTTCTACATAAAACCCTGGAGTTTAGTTAAGTACTAGTTCAGTAATTTTTAAAGGATGATCATGTTCTTGCTCCTTAAAAAAAAGGGACGTGAGAGGAATCTCACCTTAAAAATACAGTCCAGTTTCAAGTAAATAAACCTGAACACAACACAGCTCAGATGTCCTGAAAATAACAAAAAACTTTGTGTCTATCATGATCCTTGTCATGAAACTCCACATTTAGAGTAAATTAATTTACTTGTTTTCATGTGATAAAAACATTTTGCTTTCCCTGACTGAAGAATTAAACAGCAAGAGTTGCAATTTTTGAAGGAAAAATGCAGGATAGTTGGGAACAACTGCTTAGACGTGGTTCAGATGCTTTCTTTTAGGAATTAACATTTCTTGTACAATAATAGATTTTCCATATTATTTTATCTGAAATACTTTATTAAAATTTTTCAAAGGTCCTTTCCTTGTCCAAAGTACAAATATCCCAGGTAACAAGTAGCTCTTAAAAAATAAACCAAAAAATGCAACCATTTAGAAATAAATCAAGTTCATATTCACTATAATTCCAAGACAGGATACAAACATCCTCAGCCCTTAGCATATCAATCTTACACTCCTGTCTCACAAAGGAGAACTGAGACTATACCAGCTCATGACAGAAGCACAGAGTGCAAAAAGGAAATAAAAACATCTAACCAAGCTCCAGGCTTTCACTTTTAACCACTGGAATGAAACACACAGAATTGTTCCAACCACAAGGCAGACAATACAGTACAACTTACAACTTTAATTCTATTCTCATAACTGCATTTCAATACAAACATAACTGCAGTTCAAACAAAAAAACAAAGGAGTTTTTAAAACCAAATGCATTAAGTTATACACTTACAAAGTACATTTTCCAGGGAGATTAGTATAAGAACAAGTGTTCAGTATTAAACAGAGTAGTACGATTTCCTCATGCAGGATGATTCTGATTTAGAATCAAAATCAGATAATGAACTACAGTCTCCATATTCAAACATCATATTTAATTTTATTAAGTTGCTTTTCACAAACTCATGATTTCCTGCCAGTCTTAAGTGAAATTTATGAAAACCATCCTTCCAGTTCTGTAAGTATTTTCCATTTTCAATACTCAGTTTAACAAAACCCCCAAATATTCTTCAAATATTCAATTATGGAATTATACAATCTCTCCAAACTATCTTTTAAAAAGAACATTTGGTTCATCTTTTAATCACAATATGCATATTTATTAATTTAACACAGTTATGGATGCTTAATATCTGATTTTCAATAGGAAAACTGATCCTGTTTTAAGATCCATAGTTTCAGATATTGACTTTTCACTACAAATTGTGCACCTACAAACCTAATCTAGGCTCTTTAATTTTAAGACACTAGAGAATTAGGAAGCATTCACATTTCAAAGCTTCCAGATTACCACAAAAATGAAACCTAGCTATGCATCAGACTCTTCTAGCAGAATAAAGGGCTTCATTGCAAAACATTTTGGAATCACAGTGAAAACAGCAGCATTCCGTCCATGGCTGATGTCTGACAGACACAAGGCAACAGCCCAAAGAAGAGATTTCAGTGTGAAGATTGGTTCCTTAGTGAAGGCTATGCAACTACAAGTGTTCTGAACCAATCCAGACAATTTAGCACTTACAGATTTGCTATTAATGCATTTGAAGATAAATTCATTTGTTACACTGATTTTGTTCTTAGTACTCACCCTCCTGTTAAGTGAATCTTACACATTACCACTGAACTGGTCGATTGACTACTCTCAAGGAGCGCCTTCAACAGCCAAGATGCCTACTTCAAAGGTTATCATGCACGTTTGTCATTCTCGTATCAACTGATTCCCCACACCTACCCTTGAGTATTCTCTCTCACTTAAGATTAGGTCAAAAATGTCAACTGGACTCGTAACAATTCTTCGTAATAAATTTATCTGCAACCCTAATTTAAACCTTAAATTATTGCCCACGTTCTCCTCTACTATGTTACTTCTTGGCTGCTGCTGGTTGCAGGATCCATCCTCAGTCACAGGAACTTGGTTTTCATTCTCAGTTATGTTGCCTTATCTCTATCAGGAAGGTGTACAGCACACCACGTCAGTCCCTCTATCAGTCCACCAATTTGGGTAAGCTCACACTGAGGCTTCAACGTCTCCAGCCTCAGTGACTGCAACGCATGTTTCACTTGCATTGATGAATAGTCCTACCATCCTACAATCAACACCTTTTCCCTAAGTCCCTGACTACCCCACATGAGTCATCTGAGCTTCTCTCCACAGGTTTCTCTGTCACCCAAAAAATGCTACTTGCTGTCCTTCTGAACATCTTTCACTCTTTCTTTCTTCAGCTTACACCCTGATCCAGCAGTAAGTTTTTAATTCTCGCCTCATGAGCTCACAATGACAGCTTCCAATGTATCTGCTGTATTTTCAGCACATACCTGTCACATCTCCACAATGTGGAAGAACATCAAAAATTATCAACACAGACATATTCCAGATATGGATCCTTTAAATATTTTTCACTATGAAAACTGCAATGAAAATTGCAGTTCCTATTCTATTAGTGCCCAAAGCATAGCACATAATGTGCATGGATACAGTCCCTCCCCCCTCCCATACTCAACCAGTTTTCATTTAGAAAGTCTGGCATTTTACACTTTTGATTTCAATTCTGCACAGCAGGAATCAAATCCTTAGCTCTAGTTATGCAACTTTGATTCGTAGATACTTACATCTTCTAAGCACTAAAATACCACAAAATTCAGCCAGCAGGACAGGTATGCAAACTGCAGCATAACTTTGCATTCATGTATTTGCGTGTCTTTATTTGATACCTTACCTTGAAGCATGTAGGCTTCAAGTACTGCTCTGTAACACTAGGCAATTTCATTAAGGTCACAGCCAATGTATGACTTAGTAAACACAAAACGTTTTACCTGTACAATCACTTTTTCTATGACACTATTTAAGCTCTTACCTTAGTAAAATTATTCAAGTGACCTAGTTTTCTCATATTTGACACGCCCTGTAATTTGGCCACATTTTGGAGAATCTCTCTCATATTATCACAAGGGTCTGCAAAAGAAAAGAGGGTATTAGCAATTACAGTAAGAGAAAAAAAATAGAAGAAAAATCTAAACATGCATTCAACATGCAGTTTCATATATACAATAGGTGCTCTCCTGGTCTCAGTTAGGGATGCAGAAAACTTTTGATCCAAGAAGAATCAATCTGATTTATGCTAGGGACCAAAACCAGGCATACCTGAGTTCTGTAGAAACCCAAACAAACTGCTTGTTTGGGTTTGCTGGGTGTGTGTTTTTCATTATGTGAAGGAAATCAAGCACTGGAGACGTAAAGAAAGCATCAACTTCAATCTCTATCTACAAACCATGCTTTTACCTCGCTTCCTGCACTTTAAAAACTTCAACAAATTTAGAAAAGCAAACATAAGAAGCAATCTTACTAGGATATATTCAGAATATGTTTAGACAGGCAAGACCTGTATTTGCACCATCATCAAGCACAAAGACATTATTTAAAATTATGTTACTTACAGGTACGCACCCGAATTAAAGTGTAGAAACCTGTTAACCCACTATAGTCAATGAAGATTTTGTCTATCAGCAAATGAAATCAAATGCCATCAGCTTGATTAGCTGCTAGAGCCTCCTCAAGGGTAAGGTAATCAATTCCATTGACTATGGTGTTCAAAATGAAACTTTAGCACACGTAGATACACGCTACTATCACGCCATATAATTCTGGTAATTTTCAAACATAGGATCAGCAAGATTTTGGGAAGACAAGGTAAGTTCTAAAACATGGGCATCAATTTATATTAGCACCAGCTTGATGTGAAAGATCCTTTTCCACAAATCTACTCACAACATACACAAAGTCGACCATCAGATATGCAAGTATGGACACAGCTATCTTGCACTGCTGTGCAGTATGCACAGTAAAACCAGGAAACTAATAACCTTAAATTTAAATTGGAACATGTACATGGACCTCTTTGCATCCCTAGAAAAAAGGAAAAATAAAATAATTTATATGACTACAGAAATTGGAGACAGTGAGACTCTTACTGGATCTATACAAGGTTTAGGATTCATCTGCATAATTTGTTTTTCCAGGGCTTAACTCAGTTTAAGAGGTTTGCAACAATAGCACAAGCCATAAAAGCATAGAATGGTTTGGATTGGTAAGGATGTTAAAAGATCACATAGTTCCAATCCCCTTGCCATGGGCAGGGAATCTTTCACTAGATCAGGTTGCTCATAGCCCCATCTAACGTAGCTTTGAACACTTTCAGGAATGGGGCACACTGAAAACAAGTAGTTTGGATTAGTTATGGCACTACAAAGAGTTATATCATATAGCCCCTTAATTTTAACAAAATGTAACAGGACAGGAGGATAACTTCCTCATAATCTGGTTTCTTTGAAAATACAGTTTGGCTCATATCTATGCCTTGAGTAACATGTGGGAAATTCCCTGGCTCACAACACTTTTGAACCTGTAAAACTCCCCATTATGCGACAAGAAAGATTCCAGGTGAGCAGTTTTACAGCAACAAAACTTCCCAAAATTACTGAAAGTATGTTTTAATTTTGAAAGTGCAGATGGCTACATATGCACAACAAACCCCTACAAAAACTAAGCTTGCTGTGTGGTCAAGAAAGATCACGCAACTATCCCAGAAAACCTCTTGTGCAATGGCAATGGACTTTCTTATTCAGCTATCTGATAAAGCTGGCATTAACTCAGAAGGGCTTGAGGTGTCCCGTGGAAAAGGGCAGTCAGTTTGGATGCAAAGATATAAGGACACAATGATACCACAATTTCCTGCATTAACAATTCTCTAGCAATGACAAATTTGTACAATAAGGAGGCCTAAATAACACGTATACTAAAACCATTTTCTTCTATTTTTGCATGAAAACATTGCAGTTAAAGCAACATTTTCCTCACCGTGTCCTTTCAGTTGAGGAAAAACTCATTTTTAGAGACGGAAAAGTTTGAGAAAAGACATGTTTATGGTGCTTAGCAGGGCAATCAGGTATTTCCCTGAAGCTTTATTAGCAGATAAATAATTTGAAGCAACCTGGGAATTCCAGAGCAAAAGCTACAAAACTGTGAGAAAACTGAGAACATGACAGATATTTCCACTATTGAACTGATAATATAAATAGAGCAAGTTAGCTGTCTCACTCTTCAATCTTATCAAAACCGATACTGCTGCAGAAAAACAAGACAGTAAAGAAATAAAGACCCTCTAATAGTTTATTACTGCAGAAGGAACTAAAACAACAGAATAAGTATTTTTGGACAAATACCGTCAGGTGAAGTCTTAAACTTCAGAAGAACCTTCTCACCTAAAGTATCCTATAAAAAATTAACAAAATATCTGTGACATACTAACTTCAAGGAAAGACTGGCTATCTTGTTTTTCCTTCTTCTGAAAATGCATCATACACTACAAAGAAAATAGAAAATTTGTATTACCTACTGAAGTGTGACTCATTTTACCTAAAAGTAAAGCCAGTAAGGAAGGTAGGCAGGCCTAAGAACACATCACAGATGCAAAAGAATTTAAACAAACCAATGTGATTTCACAAGTGGCATTCAGTCTTTTGCTAGTCTGTCCCTCACACTGAAATGGGCTTGGAAATAGACTAAATACATTCTGCATTCTAGAAACTAAGCCATGTGGCTTTCCTGTAATCACAGATTAGATCCAACCTTATCTTCCTGTCACAAAATCTTATAATGGCACTATAAAATACTGAGTAATGCAGAAACAGCAAAAAGCATAGTGCGAAATCACAGACTGGTCTTCCAAAGAAATATCACAGCCTTAACAGCTCACTGTTAAGTTTAACAGTTCATCTTGGTGTTGACAAAGACTTTTTTTGTTGTTATTGTTTGGTTTTCTGTTTGTTTAGGTTTGCTGGGTGTCGGGGTTTTTTTTGTTTTGTTTTGTTTTGGGGAGGGCAGTTGTGGGGGGACAGGAAGGGGCTGTTGGTGTTTTACAGATTCACAGAATATTCTATTGCAAGGGACCCACAAGAATCACTGACTCTAACTTCTCAATAAATGGCTCATACAGGTATTGATCTCAAAACCCTGGTGTTACTGCACTACGCTCTAGCCCACTGAGCTAATTGGTGTTGTATGTGCTGTTTTGTTCATATCACTGCTGTAGAGATTTCTTAGCTCTTATCCTCTAGCTCCTCAGGAGCTCCTGTTTTGTATCTAAAACAAAAAAAATAACAAGAAGAGAAGCTACTTATTATTTTAAGACTCCCTAAAAACCTGACTCAATTCATTTATTACTGATACGCTGGCTTTACTGGGAGAAATTTCTTCACCAAAAGAGTTGTCAAGCACTGGAACAAGCTGCCCAGGGAAGTAGTTGAGTCACCATCCCCGAAGATAATTAAAAGATGCACAGACAGATGTGGCACTCAGGGACACAGCTTAGTGATGAACTTGGCAGTATCAAGTTTATGGTTGCACTCGATGACAAAGGGTCTATTCCAACCAAAATGATCCTATGATCTCCAGCTGGCCCACAGCAATAACCAAGTATATTTACATTCTTTCCCATGGTGCTTGAGGGTGGAACAGTGCAAATGGACTAAACTGATCTTCCAGCTTTGTTCTGCCAAAAGCGGCACAACCCCTTCCCTTACTTTCCTTCCCTCTCCTGTCCCACTGTTTTATACACCCTTATCCTGAACACTACTTCAATACCCATCTTCAAATTCACAGGAAAATTATCCTACCAAGTATCTCAGTAGAATCCTTTTTTTGTTCTTCTGTCTATGTTAGTTCTCTCCTGACTAAAACAGAATATTCAATTGTTAGAAAATCCACTCAGAAGTAGCTGCACCACTGAGCCATTCACAGGTAGAGTGGTGGAAGCAAGTCATACCTGTTCCACATGACACTCAGTAGAAAAGAAATCACCATTTTTTTTTATTCTGGACTTTACAACTAGGAAGTTGTCTCAATTACTGTAAAAAAATCCACTTCGCTCAAATGTCATCTAAAAACTTGTTGATATATTTATATGAAAACTGCAAGTCAACCCACTTGTGTCCTGCAGCAACACTTAGCCTGCTCATCATTATTCTCGTTTTCTCTCTGCTTTTTGTTGGACAGCAAAAACTTTGAAGTACCAGTAGTTCTGTTTATTTCTGTTACACTAAATGCAGTTTCTCACCCACAATTCTTTGCACTAACATACTGTACTTAAAATTAAAATCTTTAGCACAGAGCAAAGATGGTGTTTTTTTAAAACTCTCATCTCAAGAACTCCATGATTCTCTACACCTAAAAGCAATTCACAGATCTTGTATATTAAAAATCTCTAATGTGGTGGTGTTGTTTGTTTTCAAACTCTCATGACCTTTTAAGGCTTGACTCATTTTTTCACCCCTTCAGGACTGTGACATTGTTTTTCCCCAGTGAGAACCATGATGCATTCTGACAGATCCCATTCTCCAGAGAGAAAGAACACGACAGAAGTCCAGCTACACAAAACAGCTAGCGCTCCATCTAATGCAGGGATGAAATAGGACCAGCAATAGCTATATTAACACAAGTGACAACCCCTTTCCCCTAATAGATTTAGCAGCATTGTTTGACCACATTCAGTATGCTAGAAGCATGCTGATTTGCCGTTCTGTTATGCACATATGAATGAAAAAGAAAAAAAAATGGTAGGCTTTAGCACATAAATAATTCAGTAACTCTGAAGTCGGGCATGAGTTAAACTATTATATGCATCACTTGGTAGGTGCTAAAACAGTACACAGTACTCTACACAGTAGCCAATGTGTATATATACTGTAACTCTCAAGTGAGAGACTACATTAGCAGCTGACCTCACACCTACTAGAATAACAAGGCCAAAAAGTTGAATGAAAGATTAAATTAAATATTAAAGATTAAAATAAATACTTCCTCTAAAGAAGGAAGTTGTACTTCACTACAGTCAAGAATCTCGCCATTGACTAAGAACACAAGAAGTACCTTCATCTTACCGAAAGAATCACAGTAATGACTGGATAATAGATTCTGGTGAATCTCTTATACACCTCTACATTTATTAGATATTTTTAAAGTGCAAATGCCATGCAATTGCATATTGTTAAGCTGTTCTTAGTAGCTCGTTAAAGTACATGCTGCCAAAATGAAGGAAGCTGAGTGAAATACACTAACTAGAAACATTAATGCACTGCTCTCCAGTTAACTGAAATGAATTATCAGTTATTAAATGCAGTGAAACATTAGAAATCAGTTACTTAGAGGTGCCTGTGTAAGACTGTATGATAAGTAATCAGCCTTCTAAAACACATTTAATTAAGACCTTTAATAATGAAATGAGACATCAACGATAACTCATATTCTACCATTACCAACTTGTTGCAAAAAAAAAAAAAAAAAAATCAGGACAATTATATAACCTTCTTGATATTAAAGTATTCTTAATTTACATTCAATTCGAAAGGTTGAAATGCACAGAAAACCTGAGAATATGAAAGATGAGAAACCAACACAAAAAGGTAAACTCCGCAATGCAGATCACTCCTGTAGTATTTGTATTAACAAATCAGCTCCACTTCGCGAGATTCAAAAAAATTACTGCATGAACACTTTACACTCAGCAACAATTCAACAATCACATTGTGACTTTCAAACCCACATAATACATGTTTAGACTGAGGTATGTCTCGATTTATAGAGCAAAACCAAAAAAGTCTGTCTGTCTGTAGTATCAGGTTAATGTAGTTATGTTGAAAAATGTACTGAATACTAAGCCATCTAGATATCCTCTACGATCATAGTTAAAATTCTACCACTCTTGAAGCCATAAGGTGGGAAATACTTCATACTGTAAAGTTTTGCTAAATAAGACTTGAAAATTTTAGATTTGAAAAAACCACACATATATCAAGTTTTAACAGCTGAGAGTAACCCCTTAAAAAGTACCTATGACTAAAAGAGTGATTTCAGCAGAATGTACCTAGAGATTTATTTAGTTTGATTCCCATAGCTTTCATAGGGGAACCATACAAAGAGGACTTTATTTTGAATATAGGTAAGTTCCAGTAACTCATGTTCGTAAAACAGAAAGCAAACAAAAACTAAGAACTCAGACTATTTTCACCCTTGTTGCTTAAAAAAGCTATGAATATATGAAACTGGCTCACTAATATGGAAAAAGTACACAATCTCTCTTTCATGGAGTCAGCAAAGAAAGTCACAAAACTGTGCCTCTTCCTACATCTCTCAGGCAGAAATTAACCATCACATATACAAAAATGCCTATGAACTAGAAATCAGTGGAAAAGACAACATATTCAAGGTGAAATCCAAGAATCACTAAAACTTCAGATAAATAAGAAATCATATATTAGGATTACTTTGGCACACATGCGCTTCTGAAAACAAGTAAGCAAAATTTAAATGCCTACTGTATGGACTTGTCTTTTGCAGATGTGCATAAATGCTGCAAATTAAAAGACTTTTTTTTTTTTTTTTTTAAATTTTAATATTCCTGAGTACATATGAAGGTGGCAGGAAACAAACTGGTGTTGCAGTCAGTTTGAAGAGCAGATCCAAAATAGACCACTTCCCAAAATATTCTCTTAAAATATTATTTCTAACCAAAACACTGAGATTATATGCATAGAAAAGCCATTCGTACATCCGCACCTTGGAATTATGTTAATTATTCCCAATGTGTGATCCTGTAGGGCAGCTTTGTAAACAGCATTGCTTTACTGCTGAAACGTCTAAAAACCGTGTTTCAGAGCTGAAATGTTAAGAGCTTTCCCAGGATAGAAACAGAAAACTGAAGGACCATTCCAAAGGATAACTACAAGGCTGACTTGAAAGTTAATTACATAATTTTTTTGATAAACAAGCTGTTCTTTAAATGCTTTATAACAATACAAAATCTAGTGTCTTGCATAAGCTTCCTCAAAGACCAATTACGAAAATAGTATTAGACAGTATTAGTTAAGACTACATAAAGTGCCAAGGCATATTAAAAAAACAAATATTAAAAAAACCAACTTGTCTATTCATAGAGAGAAAATGTTTAATTTAGTCCTGCATTTAAATTTACAGTTACATCCTCAACTCCCAGGAAGACATGATGTTGATGACAAGAATCATAGCACTAAGTCTTGATACACATCAAGTCTATGTGAATTACAAACTTATTCCTTGTTTCCCCGCTTCTTGGCCCTCAAAAAAATCCCATCAGAATGTCCCTCTTTGCACCACAAGATACACAACTTTAACTATTGCATATTATCAAGACTAAAACCAAACTGGAATTATAGTCTCTTAAAACTTCTATTATAACCACTTAATAATATACGAATATAAATGATTCTGGAATACAGTTAAATTCAGGAACAACTTCCTCTAAACTTTCAAAAGTTCATATGTTTGAAAGAAAAAAAAAAGACAAAAAATACAGAGGGTCAAAATGCTGAAGCCTGGGGAACATTCCATAACTGTGACTCTGCATTTGTTTGCCCTGTTGTTCTGCTCTCTTCTCTGCAACCATTATCAACTACTGCCAAGGTTGGAGTGACCCAGTACAACCGTTCTTATGGTCAAGAGCCAGTAAAAGCCTTTCCCAGATTTACAAAATTGTTTATGTCGGTACACAAATCAAATGAATACTTCCCAGCACAACAACAATGAATTTGAATGGTGAATGTAAGGTTATTGGTTTATTATGGTTCAGAAAATTATCTTCAGTTCTTCTAACCCATTTTCTTCTTTTCTGCCACCACATCTAGAAGTAGAAATATGAGGACAATTGTAATTGTCAGTTATTTTAACAAAATTCTGTGCCTCTCTGACATCTTGCAACTAATATTTGGGGAGTGGACCAGGCAAATCTGCTTTCAAAACCACTCAAGAGAATTTTGATGGCATATTTCTCTGAGTATTATCAAACTGAAATATGATCCTATTCTAAAACTATTTTCTCAATTAGCTATTTTTTCTCTGCATTGTTTTAATATGTTCAAGAACCTGAAAGCATAAATGTTACATGGCTCTTACTAATAAACTTGAAGCTACTTGAGCTACTGTCCCCAGAAATACCCTATAACATAGGGTATCATGTAAGAAGTCCATCAACATTAGCAGATGCAGGATCACCTAGTTTGCCAATCAAGACACGAAGGGCAATTTGCAGGACACAGGAACACTGAAGTAGTAACACATGCAAATTCAAACACTAACAGGGACTCAACTAGAAACTACAAGTAATTCACAAACAGCACTGACTGCAGCAGGAAACATTTAAACTGCAGCAAATGTCATTTGCTAATTTCCCCATCCTAAAATACTATATAACCAGAAGATCTCAAAACAGTGCTGACTGCTGATATTTACAGGCCTTATTCCCTCATACTAAGGAATACGACACGTCCTTGTGTCACACTCGTAACATAGTCACATTGCTGTGACCATTCACGTCTTCTACTCTTTCTCCTGAAAAAGGACAGGAAGTGTCAGTCACATTTACAGATTTCGCAAGATTTAAATACAGTTCTCTGAAGACAGAAGACACCTCATCTATTGGTCAATCTCAACTTAGAAAAACCTATCCCGCTGAAGTAACATGCTAAGCTGAAAACAGAACTGCAAATGCCACATTTATAGAAACAGCAAGATTTTTTCCATTTAATTTTTTGTACTTCATGAAAAAACCCCAGAAGTCTACCCATGACACACACATATGGTTTGCATAAAGAAGGAGATGAACACATTCTAAATTCTCTAGATATGAGGTTGCTCAAAGTGAATTCTAACTTCACTGATGCTCAGGAGGTAACAAAGGAATAAGATTACTTCCAGAATTAATAATTTGGTTTTAAATAAGTAATGTCTAGGCAACAGCTGTTCTTGATAGTCCTCCATTTTTATGAAGCAATTATTTTTAAATATATGTACTTTTTTATAGTCTATGTACACTTCAAGCAGGAAACCAATCTTCAATGCAGCTAAAAAAACCCAAACAAAATCCCTGTGCTGTTCACCATACATCTTTACATTAAGAGATTCATGAAAATTATCCCTTGTTACTCATACAATTATTGCATATTTTTCCATAAATCAAGGCCATATTGTTTTGCTTTCAATACCTTAACTCTATGCATAAATATTGCCTACCAGTCATTCTGTAGTCTCAAACCAACAGAGGTAGTTCATTTCACAATGAACACTTATGCAAATAGGGCACAGAGATGTACTTAATTTCAGCCAAACAACTTGCTAACTCACAGGAGCCGTTTCAAGGATGGCAAGTAATGGTCTTCTTTACTATTTTGCCACCCTTTTTCTATTGGACTTAAAAGGTTATTGAAAGTATAATTTATAAACAGCATGAAATTATGTTCCCTAACCATTTTTCCAACTGAAACAGAATGAAAACTTTTCATTGTGCATCTCAGACAATTCAGCGCATTTCTAGTAAACAAGCAAATAAATAAATAAATAAATAAACTTAAACCTGTATTTCTGAAATGCTGCAGGAGCAATCACCTGACTGAATTTTCAGATGTAACCAAACCCATAGCAATAAATAGCCGTTTAACTAAAATAAGCTTAGAGAAGTCCAGTGAAGAACAAAACCAGTAACTTTAGGAAGAAAGTCTCCCTTGCAGGAAAACTTTCTTAAAAGTTATCAGTCAGGTTAATTTTTTAATGAACAACATTGATTAAAAGGCTATTGCTGTTCAGGTAGAATTTAGGGGAAGAGATTTCATCATTATATTTACTTACCCAAACTTATGCAGGCCACCACTGATTGCTAGAAAGCTTTCAAGTATGTGCTAGTAAAAGTAAGTCACATAACTAAAAAATATAACTGTAAGTTTGGGGTTTTTTTCTTCTTTGGGATTCAGCTGTGTTTGGTTTGTTGGGTTTTTTACTATATTTTCTCATCTCTGCATCTTTACCAGTGTTCCTCCTTTACATCATATGCAAAGATTTGATGAATACACTTTTCACTAACCATGTTCTGAGGTTTTGGTTCCAAAATTTTCCATCACCATACCATATGACAGGCAAATGAAAAAAAAATAATTTCTGCAACATATACATATCAACATTACAGACTCTTAAACTAGAATAGATACATTTTATTGTGACAGTTACGAGTGCTCCAGTTAAAAATTTGACAAATATCAGCCAGCACATGTGTAGCAGTGTTGCATCACCTACCCTTCTTTTTCAGAACTATTCACAGGAGCACTGCTCAGTCTGCGAATTACCTGCGCTATTGTATAAGTGTCTGCCTGCTTCCATGCAGGTAAAAGACTTCCAAAGAAAAGCAAACTTCTTATTTTATCTGATCTTTTGTGTCATTTTCTAAGCCTCAAGACACATGCTCCTGTCTTAGTTGCAAGTAGTTAGTATTAAAAGCAGATGACTTGTGCAATTTACTGCTTTAAAAAAGAACTCTCAGAACAAATTTCTAATAGTAAAAATGTTAAGAAAATCTTATCTGATTTTTCAGTACATTCCCCCAAGTCAGTCATCATTTCAACATCAGTTTTTTAGCTGTCCTGTAGAGTTCTAAAGCACTGCTCCTTTCTGCAGTGTCTGAGTTTGTATGGATATTAAGAATAGGAAAACTGCAATTTTAACTACAACTATTTCACTTCTTTCCATTTTAAAGAAAAATAACTGTACCTGATGTTAAGCATGCTTTACCCTACGCTATTAGGGTAAAACTCCAGAGATTCCTAGGTGACTGGTAAAGTACAGATGAAGGTCATCAGCTTGGTCAAGCGATGCATTTCTTTAGGGACAGGAGATGGCTGACACAGCTTCCTTGTTTACTGTATTTATGATGAGGGGTGTGTTCCTTTACACAGTATCTACACTAGATAGGCTCTAACAGAAAAAAATGCTGAAACTAAGCATTGCTCTAATCTCTAAGTGGGATGCTGGGAAGCAACAAAAAAATCTCTGAATAACATTTATGACAAAGACTCAAATATATCAAAAAGGCAGCAGGAGATTTTGATACTTCAGCACTTGGGGAGGAAAGAAGCATGTTGAAGAAAGTCGTGAAAGCACAGCATTACTTAAACATCTTAGAAGGTGTATGGATCAGTATATTGATACCAGTCCAAATCACAAAATAATCTCTTGTAATAAAAAGTACAAGATCTAAAAACAGTCGTTTTATTCTCTGACCACAGCAGCAAGAACAAAGAACCCACACACAAAAACAAATTTAGAGGTGCTGTACACAAAAACATTAAAGACATATATGAGTGCAGCTCTTCAAAGACATTTGGGTAGTACCCAATTCCTGGAGAAATCTTAACAGATAAGCAAGCCGTAAGATTTTAAACTGGTCTTTTGCTAAAATTTTTCCTTCATTAAAAATGTTGTTTCTGTTTTGAAGAAATGGAAAGTGGAAATATTTTAAGCATACACCATCTCAGTAGTTCTGAGAAGTGTTAACATTATAAAAGCAGTGCTTAGGAAGCAAAGCCAAAGATACAAAAGTGTTATTAATCTAACTGGGACAATGCACTATACAATTCCAAAACAATGGTCAACTAAAGCACAAGTGCAAGCACAAGTGCAGACAGGAAAGTTAAGTGTATGACTTAATTCTAAAGTGCATGTATTCAGCTCTGTAATTCTCTTACTTTTAAAACCTTCCAAAAGCTTACACATTGCCAAAAAAGTTAGCAAGCCACAATCATTGATCACTTTCTCTTTGCTCCTCCTATATAAAAAAAACCTTCAACATACAAAAATAATGCACCATAACATTTCCCGGTCAGCAAAGTAAGAGGTGCTCAAACAGTTTTGCCCCATTGTTGCCTATGTCAGTGCCTCAGGAGACTGAAGAAAACATGCAACTAATTACCTTAGGACTGTTAACAGTTTCTGTTACAGATCCACAAACAAGTGAGCAAAAGCACCTATTGCTCCCTGTTACTTACTCAAGCACAACTTCATACTACAGCTAACCATGAAAATAATGGCATACTGCAAAGGGTTAAAGGCACCCACACATTTTGATTATTTGGTGTTTTTAAAAACACTGTTTTATAGTGTAGTGGAGCCACACTTCTCCACGTTTTCAAAACGGGCCACATTTCCCACGAGTACACAAAGAACCACCTAAAGGCTATCTGTGACAGACTCGCCATTAGAGTGGAAAAACTCCCTCTAAGCCATCAAAAAATATTCACCAGCTGCCATCTCTGCAGTGGTTTCCCTACTGCCATGTTGCAAGCTATCCAAAAGGGTTTTTTTTCTCCTTCCCCCACTACTTGAACTTTTGGTATTAGATGTGTGCTCTGTTCCTCCCTGCTTCTTCCATACTGATGAAGGAAGCTGGAAACAGTATGGTCATCAAATCTCAAGCTGATTTTGGAAACAAAATTCATCCAGCCTTCTTTAACTATCCCACAAATAACCCTTAAAAATGCCCGACATTTCTGTGGGCTGTAAGCTGCAAATAGCATCCCGAGATGTTTGTCCTGCATGCAATGCATTACGATTTACCATGTGGGAACACGGAATCAAATACTACATGGTTTAAAATTATGCAAACACAGTAAGAAAAGTAACACCATTTAGATGTCATGAAGTTAAATGGAACTCCTTTATATTTTACTATTACCTACATGACAGGAGGAAATTAAGACTAAAAAGGAAAAAGATTATTTTCTCAGACAGCACTAGTCAATTTTGTCATATTGGTCTCAAGGAGAAACAAAACAACCAGTTTTCTCAGCTGCTGCTTTGTTCATGCATGTCCTGTGTTAGTCAGAAGACTCAACATCTACAAAATAGAGAAAATTGGCTGTTCAAGAAAAGCTGATAAACCAAAGCAGAATCTTGCAATGCATGTTTCTGAGTAACAAATGAAAGTACTAATGCTTGAGATAGGTACATTTCAATTGCTTAAAGAGTACACTATCAGCAAGTGAAGACTGTTACCTTTAAAAAGAAGGAAATGAACACACACACAAACAGCATCCAACTTCAGTATGCAGTGGGCACCCCTGCACTGGCAAGCAAACAGGCTCTGAAAAGTTCCTAATAGCCAGTGCAACCTCTGAGCTACAGGACACCAAGAAAACAGGGACCCCTTGAAGGAAGATGAGCCTGACTACAGATAATGAAGCATGAGATTACTCTCAACTAGCCAATTTTCTAACTATTTAGGCCTTCAAGACCCAAGGACAACAGCCAAAATTCCAACAAAGGAAGAGGTGTTGGTCACCCAACAGCACAAGGTGAGTCAGTTACAGAGGTGAGCAATAGAATCACAGAATGGTTTAGGTTGAGAAGGACCTTTCAAGGTCACACAGTCCAACCTCCCTGCAAAAACTTAGGAGCAAATGAAATGTGGATTATGCACGCCTTTAACAGTTCCCAGAGCTCCAGGAGGTATATATGCTTCTGTGATTCACCTTTGAAGGCCTGTAAAAGAAACAAAGAGGAGGTATGCAATATTTTTATTATGGTTATATATACAACCATGGCCAAAGTCAGTGGAAAAAATCCTACCAAATACACTAATCTGGTTGATATCTCCAATTGTCATTTCTGGCCTCAGGAAGTTACAAGCTTTATTTCAGTTGTCTAATTAAACCAATCTCTCTCATCCCACTGCTAATTCCTTCCAGATGACTACAGTGGGAGTTGTACTGGTGGTGAGTCTGTCCTCCTTTTCCTTTTCTGTTCTATTCTGAGCAGGTAATATAACACAAGGCCAAAACATGAATGCTCTAAATCCCAATTATTAATTGCAATTCTGTAATCAACAGACTACATGACATATGATCTTAAGCAGACAAAATGAATCTACCCTGTATCTGCACCATTTTTTCTTACTATACCAACACTATACACAAAAACATTTATCCTGGGGACAATTTTTCCAGAGTTGATCAGGCTTTCAGCAAAGCGGTTTCCTTAATAAAGATTTATCTGAATTTCCTTAGAAGATGGGCAGGGCTGAGTGGCTCAGAGACAAAATACGTAGAAAAAGACCTCAAAAAAACCAAACCAAATAAACACACATACACCAGAAACCAACCAAAAAAACAACCAAAAAAACCAAGCAAAAAACCAAACCAAACCAAAAAAACAAACACACAATAAAACCCAAAGAACCAACCTCCCTAAAAATAACAGAATAAGTAAACTGCATACTTACTTTACATTACCATCTTTAAAAAGGCTAATAAGCGTAAACAGAAAGCTCACACATACTTACACAAACACACAAAATACAGCATCCACCATCACATGAAATGGCTTTCATAAACATAATGTATCATTTTTAAAAAGGCAAAGGACCAAGAAGCTCCAAAGAGCAAACCTAGTACAGCAGCCATGGAAAAGAATTTTTAAAAGCTTGGTGTCTTCTGGGAAAACATGAGCAACCCTATAACTACAGGACCAGAGAAAAGAGCAAACCAAACACATACAGAGAAATGTAAATCACTCTGCAAGCAGCAGGGCACTCCTCAAGCCCTACTGCTCAAAAAGCCAGGAAGGAGCAGAACTCAGAGCAGCACAAACTGGAGTGCTCTCCCCACATCTATTTTTTTTTTTTTTAATTCTTAATAACAGTACTGGCCTCTTCCATGGAAAGTCTAGTCACTATATAGTACACAGGTACAGACGAGTAAAGAACCCACCTGTATGCCAAGTCATGCCATTACTAACAGTAATCTATTCAAAATAAGGCAGTGCCAACATAATTTCTTGTGTTTGTAACAGAGAGGCCCCTGTAACTAGAAGCGTATGGCTGAGGCTCTGTTTATGGTGATTCTCTACTTCGCACAAATCAGATATTTCGCATTAATCAACACGAAGTTCAGTTGTACTGGGAAACCAAAAACATTATAACATTCTTTTAAGGTAATGCAAACGTGAGCCCTGTGGAAAACTACATGATCTGCACAACACAGTGAATCAAAACACTGTGCTATTAGTACCAAATTAGGGTAACAAAATATTTAAAATAATTGCTTACATAACCATTGTAACAGCTGGAAAAACAAATACTCGTCATGTTCACCGTGGAAATCAAGTTATCATCTAGATTAGATAATGTCTTGCTGAGACTTTTAAGCTTCTTACTTTCGTTTCCTCTTTAAAATGCAGTTAATATCTACCATGGATATATGGTGCTATACAGTTACTGATCAGTCAGCTGTAATTTTTCTAACAAAAGAACGAACGCCATTGGGTTTTTGACATCAAAATTTAAAGCAGCGTCTTACTCGATTTCCCCAATGGTTTTTCTTTCGTTAACAGAAGATATATTGCCACAGTGCAAAATATTTTTCATTTTACAAAAAATGAAAATTCATATTAAAAATGTCGTTTGCATCTTACTCAAGAGCCTCTTTTACAGCACGATACATGTGTAATAGTTGTACTGCTACTACTACAGGTCTCTTGGAATCAGCAGGCAGCTGAAAACACCTCATGGCAAAAATCAGCATTACAATGATAGTCACCTATTGAATTCTGATTAGAAGATTTCAAACAGGCCACAACTCAAAATTTCCACTCCACCATTTAAATTCTGTGCATTGCTCTTTTATCTCAAAACACTTCAGTATGCTATAGAACACAAAAAATTATTAAACCCATTCATTAAAATCCTAATTCTGCAGATTTCATAAACAGGTAACACTGCTTACAGTAATAACTTTGTCATGTGCTTAAACCGTTAAGCCTTCATTCTACATTTTGCTGATGAAAGTTTCACTTGTTTTAATTTTTAAAGACAGCATTACTTTAAAGGAATCATGTCCACTGGGAGATAGAATGAGAAGAGCCTGTTTCTTTAAATTGAGGAAACCCCAGCAATTTGCCTGATTATTAAAACATACTGGTAAATATGATATGTATACACAGAGGTAACTTGCATCCTACGATAAAACTGCTTAATAAAATAATTCTAAACACAGCTTACTTTGCGGGAAAAGAGAATTAGAGAAAGTATGATGCAGTATCAACAATTCCAAGCTGAAAGCACTACTTCTACTGCTGGTTTTTTTACTTCCTTTCCATTTCACAGGCCACTTTTATCTCATTGATTCTGTCATTTCCCTGCCTACTTCCCTAAAAAAATGGATCTATTCAGTGTAATAGCTGATCTCCTGGCTCTCCTGAAGCAGAAAAACTACACACCAGCATCAGCTTCATTCCCTTCACAGACCAGGATCCTCTGTCCCACGAAATACCTCTGCTTCTAAAGCAATAACATTCCAGTTTGCTTTCTGAATTTTACCTGTCTCTTTGTAAGGCTCTAATCCTTACCTCGGTACTCAGCAAGGCAAGATCACATCTTGTACCCTATACGTGTGGGTAGGGAACGAGTACCTGTTTGTCTCGGACAAAACTTCTTAGCCTGTGGCAGGTATCAGTGTTGCTTCCTTCCTTTTAACCACCCCCATCACCACCACCACAGACACATACAGACGTATCTGACAGGAGAGGAGGACGTTTGGAGCAATTTAACAAGCAAAGGGGAGATGAGCGGCTGATGGTCTTGCAGCAAGAGGCTCAGGGCAAGCGGAGTTGCCAGCCGGCTTAGGGCAGGCAGGGATACACGAGAAAGGGATGGAGACAGGAGCAGTCGTCGCTGCCGAGCTGCTACTCGGAGGCGCACGGCACGATCGGCCGGAGGGTCGGGCACTTTTAACAACCCTGTCTGCGAGCAACAAGGGCTTCAAGGGCAGCCCCAGCGGCGGCCGAGCAGCCTCGGCACGCACGCTGGGG
>VXBS01007635.1:225873-269733 GCA_013400255.1 Sitta europaea | reverse complement strand
GGCGGCAGAAAGTGCGCTTTTCGCCCTTTCTTTTGTTTGTTTATTTTGTTTTGGTTCTGGTTTATTTTTGTTTGTTTCTTTCTTTCTTTCGGGGTTTGCCCGCCCGGTTTCTCGGCCTTGTGATGAGATGGTAATTCACGTGGGTGCGGCGTGACCGTGGGCTTTGTACACCGGATGTTTTGTGCTTTTTAAAGCGTGAAGTAATTAAAAACAGGAAAAAAAGAAGAAGGTTTTCGTCGCTTGTTTGGTTTGGGGTTAGGGGGGGTNTTGGTTTGTGCTTAGTGGGTCTCTCTGTAGCTCAAGTGCTCAAAAACTCTTAATGTTTTTACATTTGCAAAACTTAATAAAATAATGCGTATTTAAAAAAAAAAAAATCAAAACCAAAAAACCAAAACCCCCAATGTGGTAAAGAAAGACTGCAATAAACCACGCACTGATGTACTGACTCCTTTTTAGGGAGAAATTTAAATTTCTTGATAGCATCCCACGTCACTCCCTGGTGCTCCGGGCAGCCAGAGACAAGGCGAATCCTTGCACTCTGGCATCCCAAATTCTCTAGGCCAAATCCTGCAAATAATTGTAAAGTTGAAGAATGGAAGTAGCCAGCCATATAAAAACACCTTCACAAAATTAGATAACCGTTTTCCTGTTTTCTAGTCAATTATTTTCCATTCTTCCCTTGAGGTCTTCCAATTCAGATCCAACATTACTTATAAAAATCTGGGGTTCTTAAGTATTCATGAACATTAAGTTTCATATCGAAATTTTGTACACTTACTGGTGCACTTCTAAAACATTAATACTGATTTAGGAGAGTAAAATAATTATTTGGTAAGACAGAGTGGAGAAACCTTTTGGCATATCAGTTAATGCCAAACATAGAAGAATCTTGTTATAATATAGTTATATTTACTTAATTTAAAATATGAATTTCAAAAACTTCTGCACCATGATTTTTGCTTTTTAAATATGAGGCTAATGTTTTGGAGGAACCAAAGATTCTGAAAATTAAAAGCTCTAAACAGTAAAATCTCATCTGTCCATAACACAGGAACAGGTTGAACTTCCTTGAGCAGTTTCATTAGTATGCCTCAGGGCTGTCCTTTAGGATTTCATGTCTGGGGAACCCTTAACCTCCTGAAAATTCCAAATTAACTGCTGCAGGTGGTAGTAGTGCTGCATCCTATTTACTACAAATTCTGCTATTGTCTAATTATTTTCACATAGATTTGACTCACCACTAAACATTGGCCCAGTTGGGATTGGATTTGAATTTGTAATCTCTATGTAAAGTGCTTTGGACACTCATGCTAAATGCTGCTGCCATTCAGCACTTGCTTCTTCCCTAACAGATACCAAGTCTGAGAGATGTGAGGTATTTCAAGAGAACCCAAACATATCTCAACAAGGGAGCTTTTTGAAAGCTTTCAAGCTTTCTTGAAAGATTTCAACTTTCAAGAAAGGAGCAATGTTTAAATCTTTTGTAGCTTTCTTCTTGCAAACACCCTTTATTAATCAATATTACATTTTTCTTGGGGGGGCTTCAGTTTCCTGTGTCTTTTTCACCCTAATTATATTTGGATTCTGAAAGCAAAATTGAGGTTGTCTCTGAAAATGACACAAAAAGAATGTCATAATGTCAGGTATTAAGTGCTAATTCTCAAGGCTGTGTTAAAAGAAGTTTGAGGTATAATTAATATTTCCCACAACAGGGGAAAAATAAAAAGGAAATAGAACTTTAGATTTTTAACTTTTCATTATGGTGAAATGGAAAAGATTGAGAATGCATTAACCTTAACTACCATTTAGATCCCCACAATACAAACAAACAAACAAACAAACAGACAGACAAAAAACCAACAGGCCCATACTTAAGGCTGCAAGGACAGTCAGGGCCTTAAAATGTTATGGTCATCATGGCATAGGGAGTTCTCACTCTAGTAGAGTAGAGGACATTTTTGGATCTGTTTTTGGATCCTTTCTTATATTCTAGTCTTCACTCAAATGTGAGGAATCACAAAAGTTTATTTTAAAAATTATAGATTTTCTTTACCTGTGTAAGGAAAAGTCTGTAAATTTTCTACACACTTTCATCAACCGCTATTGCTCCTGAGTGTGCAGAAGGGGACAAATATGAAGCGGAAAAAATCTCCTCCCATTTGGAGGGGGAAAATTAATACCGAAGAGAAAATTAATTTTTGCGCTTGTCTTGTGTGTCACAGATTACAGCTGATCCAGTGTATGTCAGACTCTTCTATTTACTTTTTTGTCTTTCAGTGTCTAAAACACAGTACATCAAATCACTAAAAATCCAATCAAAGAAAAGATATATTAGTGGCCAAATGGGGAATCAGAATGCTTCAGTTTAATTCTTCCTTAATAATTTTTTGTGAAAGTATGTAGTTTAGTTCTCTATATAGTTTAGTAAATCTCCAAAAGGAGACACAGGGACACTCTGTGAAAGCAGAACTTCCTGTGAGCTGCTGGTGTATTTATTTCCTTTCCCAACTGCAAAGCACAGACCACAATAATCCTCTAGTGTCACCTGGAGGTTTGCAGAGGCAGATTGGTCTTGAAACCCGGGTAGAACATTTCTACTGGAAAAGGGCTTCTAAAACTTGAGTCACATTTCTGTGGATGCATGCAAAGGACTCATAAAGAAACTGCTTTGTTCCTTCATTTTCCAGTCACAAAATAGTTGATTTTGCCCCCTAATGTGTGGGGCAGCCTTTTTACATACTGAACATGGATATGCCATATGCTGTAGAAGATGCTACTATGTGAATTACAAATCTTCAAGAATTAATATCCAAAATGAAGATCAAAAAGGAAAGCTTTTCTCTTGTTTGGGGTCATATAAAGAAGGCTAGTGGCAGAGCCTTAACTGTCTTGAATCATTTGAACTCCATGGAAATGAATATGAATGTGCAATGTACACCAGCTGCAGCCCATCCATCATATAAATGTAGAAGAAAAAAAACATAAACTTGAACCAAGCTATGCAAATAAGAAGTCAACTTACTGAATTCAACTGAGCTACTTTGAGTTGTAGCTGAAGGGCATTTGATCTTATGCAAATGTACTTGTAATACTCTTCCTTAATTTGCAATATCATAAAATTGGGTATAAATAAATTATAAATACTGAATGATAATTGGACAAACAGAAAAAGAAGACAATCTAATGAATGGGGTCAAAAGATTAATACAATCATCCCTTCTTTGCTATTTCTATACTTTTAGCAAGAGTTTTTGTAGTCACTCCATTTGTTTAGTCTTCTTGACATTAAGCCCATCAAACTGCATAGAACATGATAAAATATGAGCTCTGTTCTCTGCAGCTAAGAAATAATGTAAATGGAGGTATAAAAAAGAAAGTTATAAAGAAACCATCACTGAATGAAGTATCTCAGAAGTTTATCAGATATTGGTTTGTCCATATAATATTGCAAAAATAATTTGACCTGATTTTTCTTAAGTAAAAAAATCAAAAAACTCAGGCTGTAAAAATGTCTGTCTGAGCAGTGGCTCAGAATCAGGTCAAGAAAGACACTGAGGTACTTGAATAAGTCCAGAGAAGGGCAATGGAGCTGGGGAAGGATATGGAGTTCTATGAGAAGCAGCTGAGGGAGTTGGGGATGTTATTCTGGAGAAAGGAGGCTCAGGAGATACCTTATCACTCTCTACTGCTGCCTGACAGGGGTTGTGTCTAGTGAGGTCGGGGTCAGTCTCTTCTAAGCCATAGGACAAGAGAAAATGACCTCAAGTTTCAGCAGGGGAGATTTAGACTGGATAATAGGAAAGATTTCTTCACTGAAATCTGTTGGTCAAGCATTGAAACAGGCAGCCTGGGGAAGTGGTGGAATCAGCATTCCTGGAGGTTTATGAGAGCTCTATAGACATGGTGTTAAGGGACATGCTGTAGTGGTGGAGTTAACAGTAATTTGGCAGTGCTCAGTTAACAGTTGGACTCAATGGTCTTAGATGTCTTTTCCAACCTAAACAATTCTGTGAGTCTAAGAGTGGATTCTGGTAGTTTTTTGGTTTAGAGGTTTCACTGTTTCATTCAAACCAAATCCATCTCATCAGCACATTTTTAGCAGCTGGACAAATGTATAGTATCAAATTAAATTTTTGGCAGTTCTAGACAACCAGTGGTTGTTCTGAAGCAACACACAGGTCCTAGAGCAGACCTACAGAATGCCTGACCCCTGGGCAGCCATGCCCTGAAATTCTCAGACCTCCCTATGCTTTACAGTTGGAATAAAGTGATACAAGCCTGAATGTCACATCTCCATCCAGATACAGAGCCATGTGTGGGAGGTTTGCAGCTGCAGCTCTGGGTTTGTGTGCCTGTTGTGCAATAGAAGGACTTGCTAGGGAGAGGGTTGTGCTGCAAGATTGAAAAGGCATCCTCTTCATCTTGGGAGGATGTGAGGAAGGGAAGCAGGGAAAGAAGGTGACCCCATTAGCTGCAGCTTAATCTACATAAATCAAAGTTCTTTTATGTGCCATTCTTGAGATTTGGTTCTGTGGCCCCAAAATACAGTAACAAGCAGAAATAGGAAGGATCCTTCCTCCTGCCTATAAATTCATCTGACTCGTGGGAACAGAGCCTTTCCTGTGAGTGCTATCAGAGAATTTGCGAAAAAATCAATGTGGCCAGAGCTGGGTTGAAAACCTAACGGAATCTGGGATATTGGGAAGGACAGAGGCCTTGAAACAGAATTGCAATGTGAAAGCAGGGATATTGCATTTTCCATGCATCTGCTTCCTTGGGGAATCCATCTGGCTCATGGGATCACCTGGGGAGGGAAGTGATGACATAGATGTACTGAAAATATGTGCCAGGGGTTCTTTGGAGAGGCTCGCACTGGTCTTGAGCCAAAACTGTCTGATTTGGGCAATGTGATAGCAAAGGCCCTCAAGGTCCAGTGCCCAGGGATGTTCCCTGGCAAAGTTTTAAATGACTAGTAAGGCTGCAGCTATGGGCTGCATCTGGTTTTAGGCAAGGTGCAGGTTGCCAAACTGCCCAGACTGGCACAGTGCAGGAGTAAGTCAAGTAAGGAAGACCCTAGTGGGTAAGTACTGGGTTTAAGTGGATGCTGAATATTCTTTTGCTGAACTTTTGATTCATAAGTCAGATTTTTGATTTGACCATTTTGGTCTCATGTTCACCAAATATCTTGGAGAAAAAGAAATAGGCAATTTGCAGTTGTTACTACTGAGCTAGCTTTTCAGGGTGTGAATGCTCTTCTGGTTTATATGCTATATTCCTAATATATTCCTGTGCTAACCTTTTCAAATACAATTAACTTGGCGTATTTCTATGTATATTGTTATGGAAGATGAGTTCCAGAGGTACTATTTTAGGTATCAGTAATATAGTTGGCAAAAGTAATGTGGTTTAGTATAAACAATCCCTCAATATCTAGGAAATGTTTTAGCTCAGAAAAAAACTTTTTTTTTCTGAAATTTTTCTGATTTTGAAAACCATCATAATCTAAGTTAATTCACAAAAATAACACTCTTAAAAAAGAAAGAAAGAAAGGTATTAATAAAAATCAGAATTGGTTGCAGTACTTTGTAGTGTTAATATTTCTTCAGTAGCCCATAATGGAAGAAATTAAAAAAATGAACATACAGTGTATAGCAGAAAATTAAGCAAGAACTGCAGTAAGTATTGTACTAAAGCAATAACAATCAGTGGCAAAATAACAGAATGTCAAGTGTTGCAACGAGTCTTCCTGATTAACTGGGCAGGTTGCTAACTAGATTGTTAATTAGTACAGCCTTATACTTAGGCACCCGTTCATGTGAGATTTTTCCCAGCATTCCACACTGTATAATCCTATTGAAGTTGTGAAAAGCAGCAGGTGTTTAGTTTGTGTATGGTTGGCATAATAATTATACCTGAGGAAAAAAATTTAACAAAACACAGCTGCTGTTTCTGTCCAAATAAACTCCAGTAATAGTGCTGAAGCTCTATGTAAGGATAATTTATCATCTAATGATACAAAATCTATATGGCAGCAGAAAGTATTTTTTTGGAGCTCATAGTCTTTTCTTAAAAACTGAAGAAGCCCATTAGTATCTCCTGTGGGTGCTGGCTGACAAACACTGGCTAACATTCTAACAGTGATGCTGTTATACATCATTCAGTATGGATACTGAAATATTTAGATATTGGAGATTCTCAGCAGCCAGTGACTGCCATTAGAACATGTTTCAGTCTTTTACATGGTCAGTAGCAAGTAGCTTACTATGAATACAGAAGCAGAAAAAAGGATGAAATAGAAAATAATTCTTTTTTTAAGTTTAAACTGGCATTTGTAAGATTTAGTTATAGATAGCATCACAACTTGAGTACTAAAGAAAAACTCCCCCAAATACTGAGGGCAGAGGAAGTTTGACCTGATTTTAAATGCTGTGGGATAAATAGCCTAGAACTCAAAATACAAGAATTTTAAGTCTCCTCAGTCCCTGTAGAGTCATTAAACCTCTGCTAGTGTCACCCATAGAGTTAGGAGTATTGCACAAAACAAAAAAAAAGGGCATTTTAACAGAGTGGCTTTTAAAAGTGGAATAAAAATGGAAGTGCCAGGGGCAGGAATGTAAAACTAGGGGACATTTTAAAGGATGAAAAGAGAAAGGAACAAGGAAGCAGAAAAGCAAAGAACAGAATGCCATGGTCAGTCAGTCAGGGAAAAGAGGCATAATTATGGGGAACAGAAAGTAATTGACTACTAAAAAAAGTACAGAGAACATCTCAGGCAGCAAAAGGAGGTAATGATGACAAAATATAGAATTTCTTTGGATCAATACAAAAGAAGAAGCTGGGCTTACCTGTGTAAGCTGGAAGGTGTGTGACAACATTGTCCAAGGCAGGAGAACATGGAAGAAACTGAGACACAGGAGAAGGGAAGGGAACTTGGCAGTGTGTCCCTTCTGTCAGCAGCAAAAATGGATGAGAGCTCTGTATTGTGTGTCTGTGTTTTGTGTACATTTTCCACCTGAAGCACACCCACACGTAAATGAAGGATCAGGCAGCTTTTCCTGTAAAGAACTTGAAAATCAGGAATCAGGCCAAAGGAAAAAAAAGCTTAGAAAGTGGGAAAAAAAGCCAGTGCCAATTTTTCCTTTCTTTGTCTGTCTCGTGATGCCTGAGCAGTAGGATTTCATGATATTACTGAAGTAATGCAAATCATATAATATTTCTTAAAACCCTTGGTTATCCATCTAATTAACATTTCATTCATGTTTGTGCTGATATTTTGCATACTTACTTTCTGCCTAGTAGTGAATATTTTAAATTCAAGCAATATTTACGTGTCGGTGTGTTAAGAGAAAAGATACTCAGTTTCCCATAATCTTTGTGCAAGACCCACAATATAAAAAGTCTCCAGCAAGAAAATTTGTACATTTGTTAACATCTTAATCTTCTCACTCAAAGTACTTTTGAAGGAGGCAAATAGAAGTGATTTACCAAATTCTATGTATGTTCAGGAGTCATCTATCTAGAATGAAACACAGAAAGGGAAAACTGTGAGATCATTGTATTTTTCTGCACACAGGGGACTGGGGGCTACCACACTCCTGCTCAGCAGGTTAGAACATGCATTAGGGAGTGTTCTGCAGTACCATGGCTAATCAGAGTGGCACTGAAATGGTTCCCAAGTGGCTGTGGTTCTGGAAATTGCTTAAAATGACCCTTCATCTGCACTACCACCTTATTTCTTAGCCAGGCTAAGCAGTCAAGGTGGAGGGCTTGTAGGGTTAGTCTGCTATCCTGAGTGAGTTGCTTCTGATAGATGTCGGCTCTTTCAGAACTGGTTTAGATGTCTCAGCCTTGCATCTACCCAGACCATATACACATAAAGGTATAATTCAGGAGAAAGCCATATACATCACTCAAAACCATACCAACAAATTGCCTGTCGACATGGGAACTGCAAGAAAATTATATAAAGGGTAATAATATAGACCACTAAATTCTACTATTAGTCCTCACTTTTTATTAAGTTTTACAGTATAGCCTGACCTATTAATTGCATTAAATTTTAATCAATATTCCCTATCTACTCACCCTTTTTATTACTGTAAACATGGTTCAAATCTGATTACCTTTTATGTCAAGGAAACCCACCTTGTTAAGCAAGTAAAGCCAGTTGATACAATCTTTTTGGATTTCAGCAAAGCTTTTGATACTCTCACAGGATTCTTCTGGACAAAATATCCAGCCCACAGCTGGATAAACACATCCTGTGGTGGGTGAGCAGCTGGCTCGTGGGTGAGCAGCTGGCTCATGGGTGGAGCACAAAGGATTACAGTGACTGGGGTGACATCAGACTGGCGACCTGTCACTGGTGGGGCTCCACAGGGTGCCATCCTCAGCCCTGTGCTCTTCAACATCTTCAGAAATGACTTGGATACAGGACTGGAAGGGTGCTGAGCAAGTTCATAGATGATACAAAACTGTGAGGAGCTGTTGATTCTCTCTAAGGCAGAGAGGATTCTGTACCTCGGAGGGAGCTACCTTGGATGTATGGGCAAACTGGGGAATGAGATGCTGGAAAGCAGCACTGCAGAAAGGGCTCCAGGTCAGTGGTGAGTTGAACACGAGCCAGCAGTGCCCTGGCAGCCAGGAAGGCCAACCCTGTCCTGGGGCATCAGGGACAGCCTGGCCAGCTGGGAAAGGCAGGGGATTGTCCTGCTCTGCTCTGCTCTGCTCTGCTCTGCACTGGGGCAGCCTCACCTCAAGTGCTGGAGGCAGCTCTGGGTGCCACAGTGTAAGAAAGACATGAAACCATTAGAGAGTGTCCAAAGGAGGTAGGTGAGGATGGTCAAGTATTTGGAGGAAAAGCTGTATGAGGAGTTGCTGAGGTCACTTGTTCTGTTCAGCCAGGACAAGAGGAGACTGATGGGAGACCTCATTGCAGTTGCAGCTTCCTCATGAACAGAAATAAAGGGGCAGGCACTGATTTCTTCTCTCTAGTCACCAGTGACAGAACCTGAGGGAATGGCCCGAAGAAGAGTCAGGGGAGATTTAAATGTTAAGAAAAGTTTTTCACACAGAGGTTGGTTGAACACTGGAACAAGCTCCCCAGGGAAGTGGTCACAGCACCAAGTCTGTCAGAAATCAAGAAGCATTTGGAGATTCTGTGATTCTGTAGTCTATTTACAGTATAAATTTTACATGCTAATACTTTTTAAACTCAAGATGTTGTCTCTCTTATCTTTGTATGTAACCATAAACAGAGTCAAGGAAGAGAAAGATACACTAGTGAAAGTCCTAATCTAGGAAAGTACAAAAATGAATTAATTTAGCTTCAGTGGTTTGATTTTATATCCAGGATTAATGGATACGTGCTACAAATTGTTCCCTGTTTGTGCCATCCTTTCATACATTAAAATGGGAATAAAATGTTTTCCTCTCTCACAAGATAAATCCATTCCTATTCAAGGGACTGTGAGATATGATTGTGATGAATGCTATGAGAAAATTCTGGGTGCAGCATAAACTTGGGAAGATTTTCACTAAATGAAGGAGTGGCCAGAAACTGAACAAGCAGGGCTGAACAACTGCCCTTTCTATTAGTTCTCATCCAGCCCATTCACTAAATGAGGTGGGGGATCCTGTGAAAAAAAATACTGAGCCATCGTGTAATTATAGACTGTGCAGACAGTTAAGGATGAATCCACACAAGGAATCAGAATAGAGGCTGTGCAAATACAAGCACATCTATTAACTCTTGTAGCATTTGAGTTCTCTTCACTACATGCAGAGGCTTTTCCAAGCAGGATGGTCTGGGCTGCTGTATAGAAGTCCTAAAGGTAACTTTTCAGGGGTCTGTTCATTTTCTCAGAATTTGCCTTAATATATACACAAAGTATACGCACACACAATCACATTCCTATGCACACATATGCTTATAACGGTGTCTGCTGTAGAGTAATGTAGTGGTAAGGGGTGTTCTAATTCACACAGAGAATCTACATTCCACCCCTGAATTTCCATGCCATACTAAAGTACTGATCTTTACAGTTGAGAATGGATTATGCAAAGGGATCACACATAGAAAAAATTTTGTTATGACTGTGGGAGGGGTAGCCAGGGGATCTGCAATTATGTGGATCAAGAATATAAACCTCTTACACAGGAATGTGCAGGAGATCAGCTGCATTCCTTCGGTCCAGAGCTTGTGGTAACAGCAGAGAAATGTTATAAAGCTACTGAAATAGAGAAGCCTTTTTTGCCCTCCCAGTTTTGGTTTTGCTTGGCCTGTTTACTGGGACAGCACAGAGGTACCACGCAGATGAAAACCAGCTCTGTTTACCCTAACTAGGATGTTCATGCTGAAACCTAATTTTTATGTCAATATTTTGATGTTTTCACTGCTGACTGTTTTATCAGGCCCAGCCAAATACTGCAGGATTATAGACTGAATTCAGAGATGGAAAAATATCAAGTGAACAGCTTTCTTTTTCTGTCTTTATGTCTTTCAAAAGATACTAAAATAAATTACAGGTGAGAAACCCTCAGAATATAGACTGCCTAAGTATAGATTTTCCTGTCTGGAAGATTTTCTGCTTACATTTCACTTTCTGGGTAGCAATTACTAACAAATGCCACGTTGCATTTGTGCAGCCTTTGCAACAATAATAAAGTTGATTTTCACTCTGTTAGCTGCTCAGTGATAATTTTCAGAAGGTTAGTCTTCAGCTACTGTTGTTCTATTTTGACAGAAGACAGTGTACTCACATTTCTTGTTAGAAAAACCTCTTTATTCAGAAGAAATATTTTTGTTCAAAAGATATTTAAAAAAAGCATCCAGCATTGGTAAAAGATACAATGCCAGTAATTTTTCAATGAGTAATATCTTACAAATTCATTTTAACATCCTGCAGCAATCACATCATGTTTGATTCGAACAAGCAATGCATAGAGTTTTAGCCATGAGTATATTTATTTCTTTTCATTATTTAATGTATCATGTTTAGTCAGTATTATTGATACAAAATTGCAAAATTCATTAACACAAAGAACATGGAAAAACTATGTAGCTGTGTAGTTGCCTGCATGCCCACTCAGTTCCTTGGCACATCACTAATTTAAGCCAGACAGCCTCTTGAATTCCACTGAAAAATAAATAATTCATTAGCAGTGATACTCCAATAGTCAGACATATTCATTGCACTTAATATCTTAATATGCGTGGTCATGTTTTATATTTGGGTGCTGCTGCTGGTGTTTACACATAAAATTGGTATTCAATGCCTGGATGACGGTTGAATAGCAAATAGATAGGAGAAATAGGAAATAGAAAGTCAAGTTTGCATATAGCTTTGCAGTATACTATCAGTGATTCTACATACAGTACAAAATAGCTTATAGGCTACTATCTCTTAATTTTATGTTTGATATCCCCACTGTATAATGCCTCTTTTGAGATTTTCTGTATTTTGAAGCAGCAATAAAAATGGATGGAATAAGATCTTTTATAAGATGGAATCTCAGCTCCACTGAAGGTGAGACCAAAATTCACTGACTTAACAGAGCCAACACTTTTTATGTTTATAAACTAAAGTTGCTGTGTTGCACAATGTACCTAAATTCCCTTCAGGATTATAGGAGACTCGATCATCAAAACTGATCCAGACACATTGGTTGTTACAGATTTTTGATTAACTTGCACTACAGCAAAAGCAACAGATGTTCCATTTTTTGCATATGCTCACTCTCTTTATTGGGAGCTTACTATAAATGTCTTTTGATTTCCAGTGACTTCTGATATATAAGGGTAAAGTGGTATTTGTTACCTGTTGACTTTGCTTTTATTTGCAACTTGGTCATTCAGACAACAGTATCAAAAACGAACTTTAGGAATAAATGTTATTTCTACAATGGATAAGCATGGAAATGTTTAGTTTCTGTACTCTTTCTTAGCCAAATCTAGTATTAAGCTACAGTACTTTGAAAAAAAGGGCATTATCAAAATTGAGTGATAAATATACCTATATATTTAGCCTAGAAGTAATTTCCAAACAGTTTATCATCAGTTTGTAGCTTATAATACCTGTATTACTATAGTGACAACTTATCTTCAAACTAACCAGAAATTAAATCTTAAGCTAAATGTTCTGAGTATATTTTGAGCAACACTACAGTATAAAGTAGAACACTATACTCTAAAGTAGACCTTAGACAAATTTTAGAGAATGATGTTCTATCATTAGTACAACACAGAAAAAGAGACTTTAGCAATAATGGAATATGGCTGCATATGTCAGTGTAGCTAACACTATTGCAGATGGAATGGCAGGTCAGTGATGTATTGCATTCCCTGATGCCACTTTTGCTTTCTTCTTTTTGTGACAGGATGACATCACCTTTTTTTTTCAGAATACTGTCCTACTCATAATGGCTGTCTTTGGTGTTTGATAGGTTAAAGCCAGAGTAAATCCCTGTTTGATTGTTGTCCTCAGCACCCTTCACAAATGTGAATTAGCCTCTTGGGAATAGATAATTTAAGAAAGTGTTTCTACATGGACTGTCAGAAATATGGACAGGAAGTGAAAAATTATAACCTTAACTTTAGCTCATATTCTCTGAATTTTAAATGCTCAGATAAATGGGAATACAAATTTGTACAAAACATTGGAACACAAAAGGTTGAAATTCAAAAAAAGGTTAATTGTACATTTAAAAGAGCAACCAATTAACTTGAAATCAGCATTCATGACTCTTCTTGGTTTCACAAGTGGGATTCCAAAGTAGAGTTTGATTTTCAATGTTATTTCAAGAGAATTCAGCACCAGAGTCATTATCATAGATGCAATCTGAAATGGAAATAAAATGCAAAACTATTAATATTGTGTAGAACTTCAACACAAAGACAAAGTTATTTATTGTAACTGAATATAAATGAAGTATCATTCCAAATGTTCAACATACCATCACCGATGTCATCATAAATCTCTCCATCACTGTAATTTAAAAAAGACAAATAATATATTTAAAAGTTCAGACATCAGAAATTTATTAAAAAATACAGTAGCAGTATGGTACAGGCAATCTCTCAAATAATTAACTTGCTAATTAGGAAAATACAACCTTTGTGGTAACAGAACAATATCGAGCAAGATGGTCAGGTGAAAGTATTTTCAGGGAAGGGTAGACTTGGATCCATTTCATTCTAACATGAAAGGGTTGCTCTATTAAATGTCCATTTTATCTATTTCATGTAGATATTCTCCTAGAGTTATTTCCATAAAGAAAATAAATACTTAATTAAAAAAAAATTGTCACCAGAAAAAATTGAATTCAAAACCCCAGTCAGTATGCTCTTGAAATGCATTTTGTTTCTGCACTCAGCAATTACATAATAGATTGGAAGTACTACTTTTAGTTAATGAATTTAGGTAATGTTTATAAAAGATGCATGCTCCATGAATAGGAATTTTCAAATATGTGTCTTGGCCCATGGAAGACAGTAAGATTGTTCACATATATACTTCAAATGTGTTTAAGTGTTAAATGCCTCTAAATGCTAAATGTGACAATTCTAAAAGTGACATCTGATTTGATATTTAAGGGTGTAATATAAAAAGCCTCTTGAAGGAAATGGAGAAGCTTTGTCAGATAAGAGTTTTAGATTAGAACCAAAATATTTGGATTAGAACCATTAGAGCTCCATGCAATTACTTGGAGCAGCACTGAGCCAAATCTCTATCCCACTAAGACTGAAGTACAAACAAACCTAAAGAAAATTTGGTCCATTTTAGTTAAACATTTGAAAAAGGAATCTTACACCTAATCATATTAACTTGATGTTCAGTAATAGAGTCTAGTACCAATAACGCTTAATTTGTGTGATTTTTCATGGATTAACCAGAGTTTATGGTTAAGCAATGAGGAATGAAGCTCTGGCAAATTTCCTGCATGGATATATGTAATTAATTTTTGACAAATCATAACTCCTTAAAAATAACTTAATTTGTAAGTTTAGGATGACAGACTAATGTAATTATATTTCACTTTTTTAACCAGACTATTCAGAACAGAATTAAGTGTTACAACAAATTTTTCAAAATGATCATTTTATACTTACTTCTGAACTAAATTTCTTCTTAGAACATAGCCATCTGTAAAAGTGAAATATAGATGTATTTAAGTTAAATTGAAATACTCATTATTACCTCTGCTTCTAGCACAAGGAAATGCAGTTTTTTGCTTTTATATACTGCAGACAGAAAGACGTAATAGATGGAAAACAATGTATAATGAACACCTAGTTGATGAAGATTTTGCTATATACAATGTTTTGGTTATTCTATTTGCCTATTTAAATAGTAATAGAGGTTATGCAAGATTAGGTTTTCATCCTGTATTTCAGTTTTCTGATTCCATGAGAGGGGTGTGAAACAACAGTTATTAACAAAAAAAAAAAAAAACATAGTTCAATTCAGAAGATATAGCACAAAAATGCTATATAATAATAACAACATAATAATATTTGCAGTAATATTATGTAATGGAAATATTTAGAGTTTCAAACAGGTACAAAAATGTATTTTAGTATGTGTACACCAATTAAATATCATTACCTGTAATTGTTTAAAATTTTAACTGTAACATTAATAAGATCAATAACGGATATAATAACAGAAATACCTTAGAAAAGCTAGTGACTATTAATTCTATTACTCTGGTGCATTACTAATGAAATCAGATAAAACCACACATAATTTTTTTAATGCATATAATTTCTTTAAAAAATACTTACTGTCTTTGGTGAAAGATATCTACTGAAATACTTGTCAATTGATACAACAAATACAAAAAAAGAGCCCTAACGGTAATTACATATTTGTAGGTAAATGCTAGTAAGCTGGTTCAAAATTAGGAGAGCTCTAAAGAATAAATGTGATCTTGTCTTGTATTTGAAATTACTATGTAAATTTTCTTCTTTTAATCATAAGGAGTGTCTATTCAGGATATCTTATCTCAGTTGTCTTTCCCCAGTTTTTATTTTCTGGAATAAAATTGATAAAATCTGGAAGTTGATTTTGTTAATTTTACTTTTTAAAAAGACATTGTCTTTTCAAAATTCTTTTTAGGAAAGTCAAATAATTTCCATGACTCTTGAAGACTTCAGGAAGTAATTTAAAATCATTTGGCTAATCTAAGTTTCTCGGCTTGTTCATATAACTTTCTCAAGTGAAATACTTGGAAGCAAAGTTTCTTTGCTCATAGCCATGGCATGCAAACACAGTGTTCTTGGAAGTCATATGCACGTGACAGTGCCTCTACCATTGCAAATCATTATCTCTGCTCTTCTGATGACTTAGCCCTTAAATATGTGGGAGATACAACCCCTTCTGGTCTCACACTCTTTCAGATTTGCTAATTTAAAGTTACATGCCCAGATTTTCAGTTTCTAAATAATTTATTCGTTTTTATGGTGCTTCCAAATAAGGAAGAAGCCATCAGGTCAGCACACTCTATGTTGATTACTTAGCAACCACTGAAAGCTGTAACACATTGTGTCAGCTGCTCACTGACAATGTAAATGAAGCTCAGAGAGGTCAGAACAAACTTTGAGCCACTGAAGTCCATCTATGTCCTCCTGATTAAGCAAAATCCACAAAGCTGAATTGAAAGCTTTGGTGTAATTCAAAATGTGTGTGTTCAGACCAAGAAGGAATTTGAGCTGGTAGATGAAAATCCTTGTTTCACTTTTGACATTTCAAATAATTTTATAACATTTAAAATAAGCCATAGCAGAATATGTTCCCAAGATCATCAGCCCTTGCTTAAAAAGGTGAGAACACATTAAAATATAAATAGTGGTTTTGTTTAACTGTTGGTAGAGACTTGAAACTATGGAAGTGCTTCATAAGTTAATGATTAAATCAAAGAATTCTTGTGCGAGAAAATAACGAACTCATCTTTAGTTGTGGATTTTCAGTCTACCTGGCCTTCAAAAGGTAAAATCATAGCTTTAAGATCTGAGGAACTAGAACAACTAGAGCAAATAAACAAAACTGTCATACACTTAACTAAAGTAGGATTCAAACCTCACTAACTAATGTGTAAATTGACTGGGACCTATTCAGAGGTTTTCAAGGAGGATATTTTTATTTGTTTTGCTCTTTTATGCATAGCAAAGCAGTAGCTCCTGTCATTATTTGAAAGACTTTGAAGACTATGAGAGGAAAACAGGCAACATGAACTACTTTCTACTTTGTTATTAGCTTGATTCAAAAATGTGGCTTTGAAAGCTGTTTTTTTTGGGAAGTGGCTCTACTAGTGCAATCCATATTTTGAAAAACATATGTGTTGTTATGCAAGAAATTCTTCCTCATCCTGCAGGCCTGCCAGGAAGAAGGCTGTGCTCCAGACTGCAACAGTTGAGTACAGGGAGGGAAAAAATAGAAGGAAGGTGGCTGAACGCTTTTCAGAGGTTTATAGCATTGGATTGTTTTCTACATAAGTCAGAGGTAAAAAGGAAAGGTGAGCAGGAGGATGCTGCTACTTCGAAAGTAGGCTGTTCCAGAAAAAAGTGCATTTTCGCTAGGAGATTTGGAAAGTGTTGTAACAGAAGCTCATTAAGAAATTTAAAGCATGGTTTTGGACTTCTCCAAAAGTTCAAAAAATTTTGCCAGTGCAAACCCTGGCCGAGGATTTCAAAGAAATGCTGAAAGGCCTCATGCAGCTCCCAGAACAAGCAGACATGCCAGCAAGGACATATGCCTTGGATTAGCTGGGACATGGGAGGAAGACTCCTAAGCAATGTTCCCCTCGGCCTGTTGAGAAGATTAAACTGCATCTCTTGCAATCCAAAGTAAGAATATTGTCATTGATTTTCTCTTGGCTGCAATCAATGGGCTAGTGCTATCCAGAGGTGAAGCAAGGATTTTACTTTAGTTAGACTCAGTGGGCTATCACAGCTACACTCCTTTTGGCAAAGGGGGAGAGAGAGAAGCAACAAAAACATCTGCTGATCCTAGCTGCAAAGAAAAACTACCAAAAAAAGGTGGTTTTTTCCCTAATACTTAGTATATCTTGTTCATTCGAAGTGTTTTGAATATTTTTAAGGTAAGCCAGTGTTAAAGCACAGTAATAAGATAACAACAATCTGCCTCTTGTCAACCACCTGGCAAGGTAAACCTCAGTAAACCAGGGAAGAGAGGTTTTACACATCCAACTCATACATCCTCTGACAATTTGATATGTACTACAGTTTTTAAAAACAACTTACATTTTCCTTCTTCATTCCTGCAGAGGACCTTGGTATCATCTGTACTTTCAATAATGTCTAGAGATTCCCCTGGTTTTATTTGTAAATCTTTATATCCCCATATTTTCTGAGACAAATCCTGGACTGTGGTTGTAGAGTAAAGAACTTTTATTTCACCATCAAACTGAAAAGGAGAAAAAAAAATCCCCAAATCATGGTTAAAACCTGTTAATGTTTTTCCATTAATATTCTCATTTATTACTAAATTTTTGGAAATTAACAAATATTTGTATATGCTATAATATATGTCTATCCCTTACTTGCCATTTGGACTTAGATACTCAGATCCCTATTTTTACACGCAATAATATTTTTCTTTTCAAAAGCAAGTCATGGGGAACAAATTAGAAGACACCATACAGATACTTGGTTTTTATATTTTATGTGAAGAAAACACTATGAACAAAACTTACTTTGAACTTTTTTCTGAACTCTTTCTCTTCTTTTTCCATCTTCTTGAGCTTTTGTGCATCTTTTTCCTCTGATTTAGGTTTTCCAAAGCTTCCTGATTTTGATGAACTAAACCAAGAGGTTTAAGATTAAACAAAATTAGCAACACATCAGATGTTATCAATATTGGCATACTTTCTGATAATTTTGGTGAAAATGCATTTGCCTTCATGTATCTTTATCATGTTTTTGTTGCGCTGAAAAACTAATATTGAGAATAACAATACAGATTTGACTTAAAAATAAATAAAAAAGTTGTGGCTGTCTTTTCTACTTCTCTCTGATATTCATATATCTATCACATAAGTGAATATCAAAATTTAATTTTAATTGTCTATCTGCTAAGACACTTTAGAATCTCTCAATAAGGAGCAGTTTTTGTGAAGACTGTGCATCTCTGGGCAGTAAGCTGAATGAAATGTCACACTGTGGAGGCAACTGGAACATCTTAGCCTGGTATGTGCTAGTCATATGTGCCCATAGACTTTGCTACACCAGGGAAGCTGCATTACATGATCTGTTTCAAGATCTGTTGTTTTTTGCACACCCCTGATAGCACTGACTTTTGCCAAAGAGCATGGAAGGGTTTCATGCCCTAACTGCCCTTTCTGATGATACACCTGTAAAGTCTGACTCTACTTTTTGATCCTTGCTGATCTCAGCAGGATGACAGTTTTATTGATAATGAATGTATATGTGTGTGTGACCTACTCTAGATTCAACTTAGAAGGACCACATTAACTTCCTTTGAATACACAGTCCAAAGGGAGCTCCCTCTTTTTATGTCACCAGACTACATTATTGTAGTGCACTGTCACTCCACGTGAGTGGAGTAAGCAACAAGAGGATGTGACATGTCAGAGTCATCCTCACAAATGCAACTGTGCCCATAACACTGTGCTCCAGACGTAACCATACTTTTCTGGTTCAGGATAAAAGTTTTTCAAGCTGACCTTACACCTCCAAATACGTTTTATACTTAAAACACAGGCACTGCCTCCTTTTCTCTTAAAATACTGCAGCAGTGGAGATAAAGTATCTATCCTAACAGTCCTCAAGTTTGATAGAAAAAGAACTACAATCTATAATTAAGTTCCTTTAGGCCATGCATCATTTTCTACCTCTTTTCCATCAAGGTCTGAATATCTTGCATGCAAAATATGCTTACTTGTTCTATAGTCTAATTATTATTTCAATCTGTAATGGAGAAAAGAACACTTGACTGACATTACCAGCAGTAGGTTTATGACAACAAAAAAACCTGACAACACCAAATAAAGCAGATATTAGTAGCAATCTTCTTTTAGTATATACTTTTAAAATGTCTCTCAGTGTATTAGATTTCTAATCAAGGAAATAATATTTTCGCTTGCCTGTGATCAGGTGGTGGAGGAGGGAAGTCTGAAGAATCTACGTCATCATAAACATTGTCTCCATAATCTGAAACAATAGTGTTCAAAAGAATTAAACATTATTGTGTGAAAATTGAGACTTGAATACATTTTGTTACAATGTTTGGCATTTTAGCTAAATTGATAAGAAATTATGGAAAGTACTGTAACCATTTACTGGCTGTGGTAACTCTGGGTTCTGTTTTGCACAAACTGTGCAACACCACGCAACCTTTTCAGATTAAGATTCTTTACCAATAATAACAGATATTCACTGAAATTCTAATCCTCTGAAGCTGAAACAAGTTTTAGCACATGAGACAGCCTTTAATTTTCATTTTAATTAATCAAATTCACATTGTATTCCCCTAAAGTATACTTTTAAAGTTTGATTTTAATGCACATCCAATAACTTCTATAGCACCCTGGTCAATGCAACATTCTTTTGAAATGGATATGAATCATGTGTATGTTAGCTTTTACGCCATCCTGCGATGCCAAAGCAGTGAAGAGAAATCTTAGCCCAAGAACACTTTTCCAATCACGTTCAGCATATTTGTAGAGGGGAGGCAATTGTTCAACTCATCAAACCAAAGGCTAGAAAAATCAGCAGTGTATAGAAGGGTTAGGACTCAGTTTTGGAAGCAGACTCAGAAATTCTAAGAACTAAGGTTTTATTCCACAACTAAGACGATGCTTATATGTTCTTTTACAGAGACACTGCAAGTGATAAAAATAGAAAAAATGATTTCTCTTTACTTTTGAGGTCCTTCACTGAGTGCTTCTTTCCAGGTATTCATATTTAATGCCAAATAAAATGGACTAGTGTAAATTTCAGGTAGAAAAAGCATATTAAATACATTAAATTGTTTACCAGGGAGCTTGCAATGTATATATACCTCCTTGTCTGCAACCAGACAAGTCTGAAATATCAGAAATTTGTTTACTGGAACTGGGTAAGCAATAGGAAGTACTGTTTCCTTCCTTGGAGGTATTTTTGTGACTAGCATGATGCAAAGCAATGTATACAGAAAAGAATCAGGAATCAATACAGAGGCTGAACAATAGGATATTAATTACCTTTTCCAGACTGCTTTGTTGAAGAAGGCATGCTGGGGGGAAAAAAAGAGCTCATTAAGTATTTATATCACATTAATAGCCCTTTTTGTATCCTAATTAATTTTAAAAACTTGCAACACAAGGGCTCCAAGTAATCTCCAGACATTTTGAAATGCCACTGACACCAGCAATACTTAGGCACTAAATACATTTTTATCACTGAATTAAAGTAAACTGGTTCAGAACCAAATGACTGAAGAATGTGGCAGAAACACCACCTACTGTTTTATTCTCTCAGTAAGATGGATAGAAGATAATATTTGCATTTTTCTGTTTGGCATTAACAGGTGTATATTTACCAGTTTGTGTCAGCTACATTCTACTGGAGAGAAAAGTAAATTTTAACTGAGTATGCAGCAGATTTACATGACCAGTGGCACAAAGATGGTAGATTATTCTGGCACTTTTCACCCAAAAAAGAATTCAGCATATTTTGATTACCAGACTTTTGCAACATATACAGCTTGTTAAGAGAATAATTATGCAGGTGAAAAGAAAGCTCAGTGTTTTTGCAGAAAAGTATCATCCTGAGCTGCAATTTGATACATGATTCATTAGGCTGCTGTGAGGACGTGTTAGTAGCATGTGATCAATGCTTTATTAGAATTAGTTAATGTGCACTTTGATTTCCTGGCAAACTCTTACAACAAATTTTCATTTTCTTCTGCCTCATTGACTTTGGTTGTTTTTTCTTGTACACTTTTCTTTTTGCCATCTTTGACCTTTAGCCTCTTCAAGATTCCCCAGGGCCAGATACCATTCTTATCTTCATCCTGTGATACAGACCTTTGGAGTATGCATGTGATTATCACAATGTAAAATGTAATGTTCTTCTTAAAAGGCCCAGTTAAATTCTCCATTGATGCACATAATTATCATTAATTCCCAAAGTGAAGTTCCTTACCCAAATGTCAACATGCTAAACTAGAAATATGTATGTTAGGCCGCTTTTAGCTACTGAGATGCATTTGTATATAGATAGATATTAATATAGTGGCTTACTGTTTTCATGTTGTTATGCAGCAATTTAGCATTTTTGTGTTATTTTCACTTCAGACTTTTTCTGTCTAGTTGGAAATTGGGAGATTTTCATGATTGCAAACAGTTTTTGCTGACATATAAAAATTACAGAACAAAACTTCTTCAAAAGACTGAAGAACTCTTTTCTCTAGCTTCACATATCCATTTTGATGTATACCCACTTGTTGATCATCCTAATACCTGCTAATTTTTATGCTTGATTCAAAACCATTAAAAACTGAAAACATTCTGTCAAAGAAGAAAATTATTTAAAATATATAAAAACACACCTTGTTATAGCATCTTCATCATCAACTCCATCATAAATTACTTGATCAGAAGGAGGAGGTGGGAACATGTCTTTAACAGATCAAATAGTGAATTAATGCAATTACATTTCATGCTGCTGAATAAATTATTCATTGTAGGTTTGTTTACTGTATCAGATGTGTGTGCAGTTTATGCAATATCCTTGCAAATTGAATCTTTCTGTAAACCAGCCCAGACCCTTTATTAAAACAGAAATTTAGACTTATCCCAGTTTAGAATGCCATCCACAGCATTTAAATGTGGCACTGCCAATCACAAGAGCATGGATACTGAAAACAAATGCTTCTACACTGTAGTCAATTCTAAATTGACTATTCTAAATGAATGATTTTGGCCCAGACAGACCTTATGACGACTTTAAAGTTTTCATGTGTGACTCAAGTGGCGATTGAACATGTTGGAATAACACTCAGCAGCTGACATCTTGTTTGCATCCAAAGAAGTCAGAAACAAGAGCAATGTAAGCTCCCCATTTCGGTCATTTTTGACCTTTGTGCCCTACCTCCTTCAGTACAGGGTTAGCTTGGTTTGCATGTCCAATTCTAGGCACTGGTTGGAGTAGGCACTGAAATCTGTACTCAGTTGGCAGAAGCTCCATTCAGTATTGCCAGGGGATGTTTCTCCCATGACCAGTATCTAAACTTGAAGCTGAGAAGATGATCTGTGCTCTTGTGATTAACAGAGAAGACTACATAAATATATATGCTAACAAAGGGAAAACTGGGTTTGAATGTGTCAGCTTGACAGCATGAAGCTGCTGCAGTTGGGCCTCCAGTATGCTGCTGCAATTGAAGTTGCCCTTAACTCTGTAAGCAAAGTGAAGCTTTTTTAATTTATGGTAGAGCTGGCTATGTCAGAATTGGATTTCTCCTGTACAGACCCTCTTTCTCATGTTGATATTTCTTTAGTTACATCTGTGCTGTTTTGTGGGATGATTTGCCTTCACACACAAGTAAAAAGTTAGAGTTTGATCACCTGGATTGCTGGTGATTCACAGTATTTGAAGACAAAGATTCTGTCTCACTCAAGTTCCCACAGATGGTGGGGAAGTTTAGTTGGCCACTACCTTTCCTTGTTTGTTGCCTGTAACAGTTAACTTGCTTATGGATAATTAATTACTGCATTATGTGAAAGCTGCAGAAGTCAGAATATGAGGGTAAGAAATACATAGAAACAACACCCTCTCCCAAGGAGAACTTACTTTCACCTCCACCTTTGTCACCACTTTGACTGGAAAAGCAAACAAAAGACATTTTAGAGAAAAACAGTCATCCTTCAAAAGAAAACAAAAATCACCACGATCACCCATCACTTGTGCAATTATTAATTCTAGACCTTTTGGCCTTAGCAAAAATATTTAGAATGTATTTTATATTCCTGTTGATATTTTTAAATTAAAGTATATAATATGCCTTTGAATCATAGGATAATTTGTGTTGGAGGGGATCTCAGTATTATGTAGTCAGACCTGATGGGAATAAAAATATATAATCTGCCTGAGCACAAAAGACTAAATCCATTCCCTTTAGATTCATTCCTTATGAGGCAATCTTCTTGAAATGAAATGGTAAACAAATTAATTTATTGCTCAACTAGCTTTCACTGGGTTTAAGTGCACGTTTCTAACAATATGGAAGGATTCCACGTAAGCCCCACATTCTAACAGTAGTTGAAAAAAGTCTGAGAGGTTCATAGTAGCTGAGATTATTTCCAGGTCAAAGCCTTACCTAAAATTATACATCAAAACAAGATGCTTGCTAAACTCTTGTGCCAAGAAATACAATATCCCTAGTCATTTATTAATTTTGGAATATTAACAATACCCCTGATAATGAGATAATACCATTTGGTCAAGAGGTTTTTTTTTTTTTTTTTTTGAATAGCATTCAGTGGTTTCAAAACATGCTGATATATGTCAGACTTTCCAACACTTCCTGCTCATGAACTGAACAGAGTGCTTTTAGAGAAGAAAAAAAATGTCAAAACACAGCTTAAAGGATGTAATGAATCTAAGACAACCATTAATCCTTTGAAGTTTCTTGGAATACACTGTTATTTTAGTATGCAACTAAAGTGTAAGTTCAATTGTATGTGTTTGAATGCAACAGATTTTCTAAATTCTTTGTATTGAGGTAACTAATTTTAATGCTTCCCCTACTGAAAAGGATTGGCCAAAAATACCTCTGCAATGAAGTAACTAGTGTTGAGATTACCTGAGACCTAGAACAACTAACATGATTCTCATGGCTAGGTCATGATACTATCAGACCAGTGTGCAGGGAGGAAAACTGATACGAGAAACCTGGAAAAGTATCAGACACAAAGCTATATCGGTTGCATGAAAAATGCCTGCCTGAAGGCAGACATTTCCATGTGCTGCTGCTGGAGCTCATGGGGATGTTCTAGCAGACAGCCAGCTGCAGTCCTTTAATTCCAGGCAGGGCTCTAAGCTAAGGAGCCTCATGGGAAGCAGTAAAATCAGGTGTAATGGCTGAGTGCTTCAAGACGGTTGTCCTACATATTGAAATCCTTTACACCCATATGCAGATCTCTTGTCTGAATCCCAGGCTCTATTTCTGCACATCAAGACATTTAATAGAGAATGGTTTGTTGAATCACATATAAGAAGCAAACTTTCCTGTGAGATCTGGTAACAAAAGTTCCATTGTCATGCTAGGTTATGTGATAGCCTTGACCCTTGTGAGAGGACCACTAGGGTATTTCCCTGCCAGCAAGCCTGATCTGCTGCTGGATATGTCACTTCTCTAGCTGCAGATCTATTTGACATGAAAAAGATGAAGCAGAGAATCTGCAATGTAGCACTGCACTGCAGTTGCATGGAGACTGTGCCATAGAGGGGAAGCTTCTGATGAAGTCAAGAAAGTATAGCTCATACCTATCTCATGGAATTTGAGAGACTTTGTTTTCAGGGTTAAATTCATAAGTCACACTCTTTCCTGAAGGGTAACCTTAGACATGATTCCAGAAGTCCCTTATCATCAAAATGAAAGAGGTAGTAAGACCTAAAGGCTCATTCTAAGGCTCATGAGAGCAATGAGGGTGATCAGGAGTTCCCAGGTGCAGTGAGTGTTTCCATTGTTTTCAGAGTCTTTTATTCTTGCATCTCAGGAAAAGGAGTATATGACTCCAAAAGGCAGAGCAAGTAAAGAGAGAGAGAGGGAAGAGAATTGGACTTCCTGCAGATGATCTGTAATCCTTTATGGCTTGCACTTTATTGTCCTCTGGATTTCAATTCAATTTTTTTTTGTCAATGGATTTCAATTTCTCTTCCAATACTATGGGTTCCTCCTAAGAGTGAGTGATTACAGATGCTGGATTCCAGAATTCATTTAAACTCCTCTGACCACATCAGTCTGAATAGCTATACATAATAGTTACACATTTCTTATATAAATGGCTTTTTTATGATGAGTGTTGGGTTTCTTGTTGTAGAACTTCCCCTGTCTAGGCTGACCCAGGTGAATCACTTCTTTTCATGCATTCCTTACACATACCTGCTGGTAGTGTCCTGCTTTCCAACATCATCATAAGTTTCTTGGTCACTCTCTGTGTCTTTCACAGCAGGTCTGGTAGATGGTTTTTGCTTTCTTTTTAAAGAATCATAATCAATCTCCACCATGGTTGTTTTAATGTATCCATCTAAATAAATGAAACCATGCAGTTTAAGAGTCATGATAAAGGGATGATTTTAACAAGAGATTCAGAACCCGTGACTGAATTGTTTTGTAAGATTTATGAAAACTTTCAAAGAAATGTCTCATGCCAAGCAGCCTCTTCTATAGACAAATACAAATAACAGACCTATCTCAGATCCTCCTGTTAAGCACTCCTCAGCTGATGCTAAATTCACCTTTATTTGCTTCCCAGGTACAGCAGAAGACTTTTCTGTTCAGGAATCATGGGGCAGACTCCTTTTCTCAGCTGGCTTTGGGACCACTTCTTGGAAGGATGTCTATCCCTGCATCCTCTCTATCATAGAGGCTTGGTGGATAAAGAGATAACCTGGGCTAAAGGGCTCATCAAGGGGCCATCTCTGGCACCAAAAGGGCTCAGGCCTCAGCTAAGGATCAACATCTTAGTGTGGAGAGCAGATGTAGGAAGAGATAAGAGAAATATTCTTGACTAAGAGACCCTGATTTACAAACTGTGAAAGACACATGAATTATCACAGAGGCAGAAGCCTTCTACACACACTCCTTGAGAATGTGGAAAACCTTTCCCCAGAATCTGGACACAAGTTCTGTGGTTACTTCCCTGGGGATTGAGGGAAAGGACCTCGATGTGTGTGTGCTCCACCAACAATTAGATGGTAAGATATATTAAATCCTATGTTACATTATTTCTTTGCAATCTGTAACATTAATAGGTACCTTTAACCTCGTGCTGTATTTACCTACTAGTAGTTTTCTTTTTATTTTTATTCCTGTGTAATATTAGTTTGTTTTAAGTCCTATGTGATTGAATAAATAATTAATTCTATAATAGACCAAATCAGCCATTAATAAAGAACTTCCATATGAGAGTGGGTTTTGGGATGCTGGCTGCCTCAATAAAGCTACTGCCTGCTGCCAGAGGCCTGGGCAAAAGACAAGGACTTATCTAGATTCCCACATGATATCTGTAACACCACTGTAGTCTTGTGGCATATTTTAGGGCAGTCCATGACATAAAGTTCCTGACAGGTCATCAGGAGGATCATGTGCATTGATTTTTCTTCAGGTTGGAAGACACACTGTAGCTTCATTGACCCGAGCAGGTGACCTGAGATGAGGAACTCTGTCTCTCCTGAGGGTAGTTTTAGACAGGTATACCACCTGTACAGAAGAGTGCACAAATGGATTTCTCCAAGGTGAAAAATGCTCACACATTTCTTTGAAAATGAAAAATTCACCACTCTCTTTGTGAGTGAATGCAGTTTTTAGTTGTTTCCTCTCAAATGTAAGGCATTTATCTTTTCTCTTTCTTAAATGATAATTGATTTTCCTCTTTTGTTTGGTTTTCTTCACAGACCTGGCCTGTGAACATGGAAAGCCAAAGCACTGGTGTAACAAATTGGTCTGTATTATTAAAACTTTTCAATAAGAAGCCTTGCACAGCTTCAAGTTTTGCTGACACAAGAATTAATTCATGAAAAGTAAATTAATTAATGGACTGCACATGCACTAGAAAATACCCTTCTCCCAGCCCTCACCAAGGCTTGATTTTCTGTGTACAAAATGATCCATGTAATTGACTTATTTTCACAACTTCAAGGTATCCTGGAAAAGCTGTTATTGGAACTTTCCTCCTGATATCATCTTGGCCAATACCTCTTAATAAACATGATCCTCCATTACAGCAAGTTGGCCAGAACTGTGTCTGGTCAGGTTTTGAAGATCTCTGTAGATGGAGACTCCACCTTTCTGAGCAACCTTTTTCCTTGCTTGGTCACCCTCACAGTAAAAAAAGTTTTCTGCTATTTGAATAGAACCTATGTATTTCAATATGTACCTGTCGCCTCTTGCATAGTTACTGGATAAGTGGAAAGAGCCTGGCTCCATTTTCTTTACATCCTCTGACCAGGTATTTATGAGCAATTATAAGATAGACCTGAGTTTTCCTTTCAGCAGGCTGAACAGTCCCAGCTCTCTCAGATTCTCCATATGAGACATACTCAGTTCCTTATTATTTGTATATATCTGGCTCTACAAACTGCTCAGCTGGTATCATCTACAGTTTTGTAGGACTCTCTTCTACATGTGTGAACTGTCTTACTAATTTTAATGTCATCTGATTCCCCCTAAAAATCAAGAAAATGCTTTTAATAATTTTTGACTGATTTTATAGATCAATCTTTTATAACCCGGGAGCCAGATCTTTATACTCAAAGATCCACTGATGGTATTTATACAGTAGGAGAAACATCTTGGATTTCAGAGAAAATAAAAACTCTAAATCAGTTAGAAACTTTCCATAGGAATAGAAACAAGAAAAACACTTAATACATGCCATATTATCTAATTCTATTTTAAGAAAACCCATGTTATGTTTAATACAAAGACATGAAAAAATGCGATCCTTGTTAGTTGCAGGGAGCTGAGTTCTGATGCTATTTGAAGGCTGCTGACAGGGAATTAACACTCAGTATGCAAGTGAAGGTCCCAGCATACTGTGCCTAACTTATTCCAGTGCCTACAGGTGTTACATTATGCTGTGCAGTAACTCCCTTGTACACCTGCTGAGGATGGAAGGGTGATTTGGGGATACTCTCTACTTTGGTGGCCAGTGACTCAGCCTTGGTAGGGCTAGTCCTGGATGTAATGCTCACATGTTTGCTGTCATGCAGAGAAAACATTCAGGAGCACAGTGAAGAAACAGAACTCACAGCATCCTTTTATCCTGCCCAGCCACTTTCCTTCAGGGTTGTCTGTGAGGCGAATGATTTCAATCTTATCCCCCTGTTTGACAGTCAGTTCATTCCTCCCTCCCTTGTGGTCAATGCAAGCTCGTGCCTGATGAAGGACTTCGATGGGTCCTGTTAACTGGTGAAGAAACAGAAGATATCAAAGATGTGGTAAAATGGAGGTTTTTTCCCAGAAATTCAGAAAAAAAATTAAAAATTATGATAATGGTGGTTATTTGTTTCACTGACATTTAAAATAGTGTGGGCAAATAAATGGAAAGGCTTCCTCCTTCCATAATAATACAGTTTAAATTAAAAATCAGAAATTAAAAGAGAGGGGAATGACATGTCAATAGAGCACATAAAGAGCTGACTGGGAAAATCACAGAAATACTAAGATTAAAATCAAAAAGCTATCCTAAGACACCTTTTATGAGTTTACAGAGTAGATGTATTTAATGGATGTCTGCATTTATTTCCAGTGGAACTGCTCATAGAATCCTAGAATCTTTTAGGTTGGAAAAGATGTCCAAGATCACTGAGCTCTACCATTAACTTAACATTGCCAAGTTCAACTAAACCATGTCCCTAAGCAAGACATCTACACAGGTTTTAAATACCTCCATAGATAAATACCTTCACTAGGCACATCTTCCAACCCTTTGCAACCCTTTCCATGAAGAAATTTTTCCAAATATCTAAACTAAACATGCCTTGTAACAACTTGAAGTCATTTCCTTTTTTCCCATCACTTGTTATTTGGGAGAAGAGACTGATGACCACTTGGCTACAACTCCCTGTCAGGAAGTTGTGGAGAGTGATAAGATCACCCCTGAACCACCTTTTCTCCAGGCTAAACTCCCCCAGCTCTCTCAGCTGCTCCTCACAGCACTCGTGCTCCAGACCCTGCCACAGCTCTGTTGCCCTTTTCTGGACTCACTCCAGCCCCTCAGTGTCTTTCATGGAGTGAGGGGCCCAAAACTGGACTACCAGTGTAGCCTCACTGGTGCCAAGAACAGGAGGACAATCAGACTGTCCCTGATCCTGCTGGCCACACTACTCCTGACACAAGTCATATGAGCAAATATTCATTAACATTATAGCTAAATAGTCTGCCACATAATGCTTTGTGTTTACAGTTCTACTCTATAAATGATCTTGCAAGTACTCACAAGAGATGATCACGCTGTTTACTGATGTTCAGGATTCACTTTGTGAGGTCTTTACATTATGTTATGAAGAAGCCATTTGGGACTTAGTATTTGTGACTTTAAGATACGTATTTCAGATGCATATTGCTTTTCCCAATTTTAGACTAACTCAGGAATATCTATCTAGTATAAGTGGCCAATAAACGAGAAAGAAAACGTGCACTAAAATATATTTGTATAAGAATAATAAAATATCTTAATGGCTACAGGAGCATAGTCTATAAGCTAAAAGCTTTCTGTGTACCAATGACTACACTTCTTTTGAGTGGTCAAAAATATAGACTTGGCACCTAATAAACACCTGCTAACTCACTATTATTAACTATGTGTACCTTCAATTTAATTTGCTTCTTAACTCATGTCAGGCTTTCCACAGCAGACCAAGGCCATGATGTGAATCACTATGGCTTTATGTATACAGGGCATAATAGGGAGAAAAACAAAGCTGCCCCTGTGTACAGTGACACTGAATGTAGCAGAATGGAGAATTGTGAATGGGCATTAGTTAAAAAAAAAGACTGGCAGACTTGTAATCTGTGAGAGCCTGCTGACCACCAGCTATGCAAAAATGATTTAAACCAGAAATAACTGTCTCATAATTTAGCCCCAGAGTACGACTATAGTTCTCCTATACAAGTCTTATTTTACTTCTCCTCATTTTGGCTGGAATTTACTATAAGTTGCTTTCTACCAAGGCAAGGGACATGTGTTGCAATACAATTTTGAAATCTTTAAAGGGCTAAATACTTTTGTATCTGACTACAGAGAATCAAATAACACTATGTGTTATTCATTCAGTTCTCATTTTTATTTAAGGGCTTTTGAGGCTACTCTAATGAATTAAATTATTAGAAATAGAAAAGTGAAAACAGATGATTTTAGGGCTTTCTTACATAGAAAAAAAGTGAGAAAGTAATTTAATGAAAACGGTAAGGACACACTCTTTGCCATCCATCAGTTCAGAGCTTGCATTCAAACATATGCCAAACAAAAAAAAAATGTCTTAAACCCTTATTCAGAATTTATAATGGTGTTTGAACTACCTACCATAACAAATAGTTTCATAGCCAGGTGAAAAGTGTATTTTGCACTTGACAATGCTAAATAATACTTCTTGCATACCTTTGTCCACATTACCAAATCAAAAGCTTACTTTGAACTTTTTCCTCAGTTCATGCTCTTTCTTTTCTTTCTCCTTTTGTTCTTTCTTCTCTAGGTCCATTCTTCTCTTATCTTCTTTGTCCCACTTCTTCTCTTTTCCCCTTGATGATCTGAAAGTGCATAGCCAGGACAGAATGTGTGAAGCAAATCTTCCTTAGAGCTACCTTACCCAAGGCTGACAAAAAACTGCAGGTGAGGAAAAATTACTTCTCCAAGTGAAATCAAAGCTACAGATTTTAAACCACAATGCAGCTGCAACAGATAGAGTAAGAAGACCTTTAATACATATGTAAGTTAAAGTGTCTGTTCTCATGAGAACAACACACTAGAAAAGGTTATCTGAATCCACGTGTGTGTGTCCAAATGTCTCTGAGCTAATTTAGTTGAGCATTCTTGTGACCTGGCAGCAGCCTCGGTATTACATTGGATGAAGCTGTTAAATATTTACCCAAGCCACCAGTGGTTGATGCAGGCTGAACTGAAGCCTGAGCTGCCACTGGACTGTGGTTTTAAACCTGACTGCTACCCTATTTCAGCAGACTACGCAAATAAGTCAGTCTTCTGCACACATTTCTTCACACTGCCTGCTGTGTACTGGAAGATACTGGGGTCTGGGAACTTGGGATGGAATTAGGACTACATCTCCAGCTCTGTCATTTGGCTAGAAACCCTATGGAACTGACTCCCTATTTTTTTTTTTTTTTTTAATACTTTTGTTTAACCAATAGGCTCAAATTGCCAAAAAGGTCTCAATGATAATCACATGGGCGATAAATAAAAGGGAATTCAACAATAAATTTTGGCTGAAAATTGTATACATCTAAAATATTCTACATCAATTACTTATTCAAAGGGAATTAGAGTTTTTCTTTGGCTATTGAAATACAGTAAATCCCATAGATTTAGACATTACCGGGGTAGGAGAGTCATCAAAGGAAAGATCTAAATGGAAAAAGAATAAGCAAAGCTTGTATTCTGTCTCTGTAGCTATACTAGTTGACTCAGGCAATGAAAATTGTCAATACAGCCTCTCACAGGAGTTCTAAGAACATTGCTTTTCAGAAAGCAACAAAAAAACCCCACAACAAAAGATCTATCTGGGACCATAATATTTTAGGGCTGAGCTTATTTTTCCTCCTAGGCTGTAATTCCAACCAGTGGTTCAGACATACTTAGATTAGAAATCAGAGTTCTGTTACCTTGATCACAGTAACTACATTATTTAATTGAAGGAGTTTTGCCACGCCAAGGCATGGCAGGTCTAACTGGAAAAGAACCTTTGAACAGTCAGATCTCCAGGTGAAATGAATGAAGACAGTAATCCCTGGCAGGGACTGCAGTGGAATAAAACTTTTGTACCAGATGAAATACACCTATTAGAAAAGACAGTAATAAAGATACAATAGGTTATAGAGTTTAGAATTACTACCTGATGTCATTAATGTCTTCATACATCTCTCCATCACTTTCTTGGCCCTATAAAAATAATTCATTTCCAATGGTCTAAGTACAATTGAAAAAGACATGAAGAGACTTGGTCTGACATATAAGCTTCATACAAACTATATAAAAACCATTTATAGCAAAATGCAAATATCTTTACTCTTCCCAAAACAAGTTACTCCATTATTTAAATGCACTATTCTTTTATTTTTGCTTTTTAAATTTTTTTTTTACAATGTAAAATTTATGAAGCCTTGGACTGTTAGAATCACATGAGCACATTGCTTAATCTGAAGTAGACATTTTAATTGCAAAGCATGTCCTGTAAAGTCTTTATCATTGCTGATGATTGCACTGACATGATGAAGGTGTCAGGGTTAGCCCTATTTAAACTGGAACGTTAAGGATCTAAATGGGACTCAGATTAGGGTTCAAGACATTGTCTTAGTCATTATATATCCAGGTGCTTAAACACACTGATAAAAATATGTGACCAACTGAAATATTAACTGAAATATTACATTACTAGACTGGAAGAGGGATGTTATTTCTATTATTTTTGGAGAAGTACAATGAAATGAAATGTCAGTGGTAATAGAAGGCATAGTTTGCCTTTTTCTTTTTTTTTAATCAATTTTTGGGGTCAAAAAGCAGCTTTGATAATTTGTTCTTGTTTGCTTTGCTTCCCTGATTATATTTCTATTCTTCACAACAAATAATGGCTTCTACAATTTACTGTGAATACACTGGATAAAATCTGCAAGTAATGTGTTCAAGAAGTTTTACTAAATTTGTAAGTTTTTGCTAAAAAAAGGATCGGTTTATGTTGGCGGATAGTACTTACCCTCTGCATATTTCCATGACCTACAGGAACAAAAAAATAAAACCAGGATATTCATTTTTTTCTTGTATCGAAAACAATTCATTCTATCATTAACTATTTAAAACTGCTGATAACGTCATTGATATTCACTAGAAATATGTGCAGGCTCCTGTTTTTTGATAAAGGTATGAATGCAAAATTCAGTTTTTCTAGATTGCTTTTGTAGAACACTGCAAAATAAAAATATCTTCAAACACCATATATCTCTATGTATTTTAAAAGTGGAAAATTTGTTTTTAAAAGTCTGTCATTACATTGGTGAATTTACCTATGGTATTTGTTTTAAAAAAAATCACTATTTATATGAAAAAGTAATTGTCAAAAACCAAGCAGACCTCAAAGAACTTGCTTGCACCAGCCCAACAGCTGAATAAGTAGGCCAAAGGCTCTTCTTCTAAGCCAGCCTCTGTGCTGGGCAGCAGAAGAAAATTTTCTGTGAATCTCCTGCTTCCTCCTTACTCTGCAGGCAGGTAGGTAAGAAAAGCTGTGTTTCAGCTGCACAGCCTGCAGTGCTGTGTGTCGTGGATGGCTAGCACACTAAATGATGCACAGTGTGCCTGGCACAGACCAAGTGCCACCATGGAGGGATCAGAAAGCAAATTGAAATTCTTTGTGTCACAATCTGTTTCTCTGCTGCTCCTGGTACAACTCGCTGCCTCTCACTGCCTCAGAACACAAAGCAACAGTAAAAGCACAGTCAACCTATCTTTTTCTCTTTTTTTCAATCAAGTGTAAAACAGTGCCTCCTTCACCAGACCGCACAATGTCAACTCTGAAAGAGCAGCATTCATTTTGGTTCAGGTTTAAAATCTGGTGATTTATGGTCCCAGCATATTTCTAACCAACCAACCAACCAACCAAAAAAACCCAACAATAATAAAAAAAAAAAAACCAAAAAACAAACAAACAAAAAAAACCCCCAAAACAATAAAACAAACCCAAAACCCCCCAAAAAACACCGAGGGCAGGGAGGGGGAAGAAATTTAAAGTAGTTTGTAGTTTCTGAAAGTCTGTCATATTAATCACAGAACAGTAAATCTGTTAGTACAACCACCGTCACCTACAAAACTGCAGAACCAGTATAATTAGTTACACAAATCACTCTTGAACATAATAAACTTTTATCTTGTAAATACACATGCTTACCTCTTCTCCCAGTAGCCATTAATTAAAATGTATAAAACGTATGCATCTTACCCTGTGAAACAAATTCAACGTCATCATAATTTTCTTCATTGTCTTGGTTTCTGTAAGTATGAAAATGTAGACACGTGACACTTATGAACATGGTTTTGTGATTACATTTTCATGCACGATTTTTCTGGTACTTTTTATTATCTATTTTACACAAAGCCTGAACAGTCTATTGAGCCCTATATCCTACTTAAGCACATAAAAGATTTTTTAAATTGCTCTCCCTGGCTGCGACTCAGTGTTTCAGGTGGGGCCACCTTGATCCCAAGTGAAAAAACATCAAAGTGTGACAAAGGCACTAAGAATACCATGAAGATGAGCATAGTATGAAAAATATTACAGGCATGGGCTGACTGAAACTGAATGGAAAGAATCTGTTGGACTTTTTAACCATTTTTGCAGGTGCAGACTTCTTACACAGTGTGAAAGTACAATGTCAGACTTTTGCTTAATGCTAAATATACCTCTGAGACTTTGACTTGTTGGGCTTAAAGTCTAAACAAGGGACAAGAGAAACAATGGTATAAAGATTAGGCCAGGTAAAGTGTCACTGGTGCTCTTAGATTTAAAATGTCCAAATGAGAGAAACAAATTGATTTGAGAATGTAATCAATAATATCAGAGACTTTTAACTTTAAAATGCCTTGTAACAGCAGAAAGAAAACAAGAGCTTACAGTCATCATCAAAGAAGTGCAGTCAAAAAAGGACTTGAAAGCAGAATGGGATGTTCTAAATTGGCTTCATGGGGAAAGCATGGAGACAGGTGAAAACAAAGTGTCAACACTCAGGCACAAATTTTTAGCAGAGGGGAGACTTTACAGGGCACACAGGAATGGGGGAGGAGACAGGGCACCTGGAGGTATATTTCACAGGTGTCTGATGCCAAACTGGGCTCCCATACCTTGGTAAAGAGGAGGATACCCAGCATGACTGCTGCAGGTACTGCAGCTGTGAGGCCAGACTGATGCTGCCACACAGTGCTGCACTGGACATGCCTCCCTAACTCTCCCTGCCTACTGTTTGATGCTCTTTGCAGTACCTGCTGGCCAGACAGCAGCTTATTATTCAGGCTTAGCTTGATTCTGGTCAGTTTTGATGCTATACTCAGGTACTTATAACTCTGTCAGCAAAGGTTTTGCTTTTGTGTGCAATTCTTCAAAGAAGGAGAAAGAAAGGAGCCCCATATCAACAGAGGCTTCTCAGGGTTATCACACAAAGCCACAACATGGCCTTGGTGCAGTTTTGCAACCAGTGCTGAACTCAGTTCCTTCAGCTTGCAAAGCTGCTTCCTGTGTATTGGCTCATAGACCTGACCCTCCTTGCCCTCTTTGGCCAGAAAAAATCAGGGAAAACCTTCAGCTATTGAGGCAACCAAATTTCTATCAGTATTTAAAGTCTTTGGATTGTTTTGGAGTAAAAAACCAGTCTGTTCCTTTCCCCATACCCTCACCAACAAAGGAAAAACAATTGTTATAGACAAGACAATTCAGGGCAACAACTGAATAGATGAAGGATGGAAACTAATAAAAAAAAAAGCTAATTCTGAACAGGCCAGGTACAGGGCAGGAGAAGGAGTGTGAGACACCCCTCTCTCAGAAACCTGGAACTCATGCAGCCTTCTCCTGCTGCAGCAGGAGGAAAGTGATAGGCAGAGAAAGGTGAGAAAATAAAATCTTGCGGCTTATGTTCACTCACATTGTTTCAGAGCTGGGCTTGATGTTTCTGGGAGGCAGACTTGGAGCTGCTGGCACCTGCAGGGATGGGTGAGAGGCTGGTGGAGGAGGTGGTAACTGCACAGCAGAGTGTGATGGAGACATTGGTGGTGCAAGTGCTGCTGAGGAAGGTGCTTTCTGTTTCAAACCTTCATTTTTAGGATCTGAAATAAAGCAGAACAGACTGAATTTATCAGGCAAACATCTGAGGAAGGAACTTTTCTGTGTTTGATGAAGTTTTGGGTAAGATATCAGTACTACACACACCCCAGAAAAAGTATATTTTGTTGAACCTGCTCTTAGATATTTTTGTTGCATTATCTTATCAGAGTAAAGAGAAGCAGACTCTGCATTCAACAATGTTCTCCCTGTACAAGGCCTTGAAAACATCTTTGCAAAGACATGAACAAAATACAAAAACATCATAGTTCATCCAATATATTAACACCTATGTCTTAAAACTAAATTATAATTTAATTCCACAATTTGTTTAAAAAGACCAGCTGCAGAGTCTCATGTGAGTGCTGATGTAGTCTTGCTGGGATTTTCTTGCTCAGTGAGAGTTTTAAGAGAAGGGATGAGAGACGAAAATATATATTGGCCTTTATAAAGAGAGGTACAGGTCTCTGAACATCTTCAAATATATTTTTAATGTAAGTTGTAAAAGTCTGGGCTTAATTTTCTACCAAACTGTCAGTCTGCAAAGCTGCACAGAAGCTACACCCTCAACAGACAGGTGTAACTTTAAAAACCAATGGTGCTGGGCACCAGGCACAGAAGCCACAACTGCATGAGTGAGCTGGTGTGCATGTGTGCTGCACTGAATTCATGCTCCCTGCACAAGCCACAACCAAACCATAGCAACCATTGCTCTAAGAGTTGATTTTGAGAGAAATTATTCTACACAAGCAAATTAAGTCAGAACTTGGATACTATGAAGTTTTTGAAATATCTTTTTTTATTTTTTTTAAGTATCATTAGTGGATTAAAATCTACCCCAGCTGCATGCAGACAAACCCAGGAAAATCCAAGGAAGAGGAGAACAGAGGGAAGAAGCAAATTCAGAGTTCTGTTAACATCAGTTATAGCTGAGAAGAAACCCCTTGTCTTCTGGAGATTTAAGTTCACACCTGTGAGAGATTAAAATCTTGTCAAGTAAAGGAAACGTTAACCACACTGAAAAAAAAGTGGCTCAAAACACAGAACAACGACAAATATTTACTAAAGTTTAACATTAAGACTGAAAATTGCAAGAAACTATTGGAAGAGCTTTTTTAGCTTATTAGGTGTCTGGAATTCTGTCCTTGATAGACAAGAGAAGGGAATTGATAACTTTAAGATGGACCTTTCCATATCTTACATGGAAATCAAAGTGAAAGTATCAAGACTTCCCAGTTTTTCTACTTATACCACACAACTCAAAAATTTATGGATAAATATTTCTTCATGGACTCTTGGACCAACTTGTCAACATATTCAACAATGAACAATGGTCTATTTTAAACCTGTTAAGATCCTCCATTACTTTAACAGCAAAATACTGATAGTCTCAACACGGATGATTACGCAGGTGATCTTTTTTGTGGTTTGTGCATTAACGAACATGCATCTTACAAGAGATGATCCTTACAATTTAAGATATGACAACATTTAATTTGTACCACTTATCTTTTTATTTTATTCAAAAATATAGCACAAAAGTCAAGTGAAACAATCCTTTCTTTTACTACTGAGGAGGCTACAGCAGGGTCAATGTGTGCCAGCTAGAGAGTACTCAAAGGAGAATAGTGAGAATGAGATCTAGAAAACATGAATTCCTGCATATATTGAACAAATGGTGGTTGTTTAGGGAAATGTGTTAAGATTGGGGTAGAACAAAATTAATACCTAAGTCTCTGGTAGAGAAGAAAGGGATAATTTATGTTTTTCCCCATTCTCTTCCATAGTGAAGAGGCAATAATTAACATGTTTAAAGGCCAGAAAAATTTGTTAGGAGGCGCTTTCTAACAGTGAAAGTAGAATTTCCATGCCTTGAGGTCCATTTGAAGAACTAGGATAAATTTATGGCATGAATAAGTTCTAGTACAGTTGTTCTTACCCCTTAGATCAGGATGGACATCAACACAGTGACAAACAACTTCTTTATATCCCTTCCAATTCAATGCTGACATCCTTTGATTGTTGTCCTACGTGTTACATCACATTTGAAATATTTGCTGCTATATTAAGATCAGCAGCTATAGATATCCTAAAGCAACATTTTGGCTAAAATGAGTCTTTCAGTTATCTGAGGAGTGTTGACACGAGAAAGATTACTGCAGTTTTTGTAGTGGTACTTGCTTGTTTAAGTTTGCCCACTATTAGAATCTGCATCTTACTGTTTTCTAAGTTCCTCAGTCTTCAGATTCTATTGCTTTTATATTTACCTTTGCATGTATGGTCAAAAGCCTTTTCATCACCACTGTTTTAAACCCAAAAGATATAGGCACAAATGGAATTAATACATAACTCAGATTTCTTTTCAGTGACTTTAAAGGCGCAATTTTTAAAATCTCAGTTAAGTTTGGTGAGTGTTTCTTTGTGTTTTGTTTGTTTGTTTGTTTGTTTTGGTTTTTTCCCCATGTATTAATTAATTCATAGGTATTTCTGTTATCTGGCACTGGAATTCTACAGAGCATGCACTTGTCTGCCACATGTAATGATGCAAATTGCAATTGGCCATTCTTCATCTGGCCATATCTCTACTGATTGCATCCAGGAGGTTTCAGTATTTTCTCCAATTTTCATCCCTCCTCCTATTTTGGAAGTGCAGACTGTATTAGACTAATGCTCATGAACAAAAGCTTTTATTCAAAAACTTTTTAACTATATGAAAATTCTTTAAGGGTAAAACTCCAAGAATTCAGTTACAAGCTGATAACACTTATGCATTATACTCTTGCACCTCATCCTTGTCCTTAACCAACTGTAGAGTTGCTTATAACTTGATTTTTTCCTCCAAATCATCACAAAACTTTGTTTCACAGGTATGGTTTACATTTTTTCATTATAAAAATACAATTGCAGTTGAATAAAAACAAATTTTGCTTAAATGAGCCAAGGTTACATGACTGTGCTCTTGTATCTGCAGGCTAGTCTTAGCATTTAATTCTTTACAGTCTTTAAACATCCACAGAGTACCAGTTATAATTTCTCACTGCCCTAAAATTTCTTAAAAAATGAGTACCACTGACGACATGTATCTCCAACTGAATTCTAGATTCTAATCAAAGAAAGCAACCAGAAAGGAGTCTGTCTTTTTGTTTGGTTGGTTGGTTTTTTTTGGTAATTGTTTGTTTTGCTTTCCTGAAAGCCGTGTTAATTGGTATTAAGGATATTCTCAAATTTATTTTTGTGTTTTAATAGGGAAACCTGTATCAGTTTTTCTGTGGTTATATCTACATTGCCCTAACAGAGTGTTGTGTATATACACAACATGCATGTGAACCTTTTTTCATCATATTGTATTACTTTTTGTAATAAGTTTGTAGGACTAAGGTAAAAATTCTTCCCAAGTCTCTGTGCATAATATTTCTTTCATCTGATGTCTCTTGATAGCCAAATCCAGGCTATAGGAAACTGAGCCAGGAAAGAACACCACATGCATTTTAGATTAAGTGCTTATTTTTAAGTATAAAGGCTGAACTACCTGTCCTTTTTAATTTTTGTAGTTTGTTATAGTCTAACAGTAAATAAATGATGATCATATTAATGGAAATACTGCTTTTTTGTTTTATAAGTATTAGAACTGACTCTTCACTGCCTTTAGGGTTTTAATTAGCTTAATTAGTTACACTTATGACTGAAACGGATGTAGGTGTAAAATACTTTAATTCTAGTACTAGAAATAGTGGAAAGATTTAAGTAGGACAGTGACATACTGAAAATATGTTTGGAAAAAAAGGTGTAATAATCAGGCCTGCTGAGCCAAAGCTATCATAACATTTCAGTTGTGGGGTTTTTTCCTATTTTAATGGAGCATTTAATTTTGACTTCAGTTCCATTTTAACATTTTTTTTTTTTTTAATCTGGGACACTTGATTCTTTAAAACATGGAAAAGCTCTGTGGAGGGAATGGAACAGCAGTCAGCTGCAGATACTCAGATCAAGAAATTAAACTGAAACTACATTCTGGCTTCACATTCACCTGAAGCACTCTCATCACAGTAAACAGTGTTAAGGGTGGTCACTGTGTGGCACCTTCGACAGCTAACACCTTGGTTTCCAAATAGCCTCTCTTCTTAGGACTCTCTACTTTTTCAGATGTTGTGTTGCGCTGAATAAACAGACAAAAACTGAAGCTCTCCAAAAAGAAACAAAAGGGCAAAAGAAAAGAGACTGCAGCTGTATAGAGAAACCTGCCATAAAAACTGTCAACAGAATTTCCCAGATATCCCATTATTCTGCTGCTTGTGGCATTAAAACTTCTTTAATCATGCCCAGATCCTCAGCACTTACAGTAAAACTATGCAGAGAACACTGCAAAAATCTATCTTGTGTTCTTGGAGAACCTTCTCAAAGTTTCCATATGGGCAGTGGCCAAAAGCTCACTTACATTCTTCGGGAAGTGAAGGACACTGAAGCTGTTTTGATGTAACACTTGTGACTTTGACCCGTGCCATTCTTGGCTTGTGAAAGGGAAACACTGATACATCTTTGGTACTCAGGATGACATCTAGAGAAAGATCCAACCTTCCCTTCATGTCCAGATATTCTGTGTTCAACAGCAGAATAAATCAACCTGCATAATTTCTATTATGTGAACACAAAGAGAAATTAGAAGTCCAGCTCTTTTGGAACTTTTGACTTCTATGTGGGCAAAAGTACTCAGGGAAGAATGAGAAAAAGCCAGTCTCACCCTACCAACACCTTCAGTGCTGTCCTGAGATACTTTATCACTGTGTCCTGAGAGGCTAATACCATAAATATGTGGCAAAACTGCACGAAGTCCGTAACAGAGTACAGCTGGAAAAACCATTACTTGGTGGGATGTGACTTTTATGAGAACCAGTCCTTTCGTCACAGATAGTTCTCTATTTTTTAAAATTTTAAAATTAAGTGGACTCAAGTGCAAGGGTGATTTTGGCTCCAGTAGTAATAAAGCTTAAATGACATGCCTCTATTTATTACCTCCCTAAATACCAGAGTATCCCAGTGTTTGGGTGAGAGATTGGCACACAGAAGAAGGTGAACATCCAAATATCAACATGAGCAGAATAGAAGCTATCAAAGGGAAAAAAACTCACAATTTTTTTGCACTCACACCCGCAGTTCTACATCCATCAGCTGAAAATACAAGCATGTCTGTTCAATCTAACCAGTATTGCAATAAAACAAGTTTAGTTGACACAAAGTTTTAATTGGCAACAATGACAAATAATAATTTCGATAATCTTCCTTGAAGCTGGAAAATATTCCATCCTAGCAGAGGGTGGTTAGGCTTCAGCTATTCATAATTTTCTCACCCTTTCTGGACTGCAGCAGTAAAGTATACCTGCTCCCAAAGCCACCACCACTTCAGAAATCTCGTTTAGCTCAGAACAGCTGAGTTGATCTTATCGGCAATACACTCTCTTGTGAATGCATTAGCCTGGCCTCCAGTCTCCAAACAGTCCACACTTAACTACAAAGACTGAACTGTTAATGATGTTTCAGGTATCAAGCTGTAGCATCCACCCTATCCAGAAATTTCTGGTCCAAGACTGCATCCTAAATAAAACTGGAACTGAATAGCAATGCATAGCCCAGTGCACATTCCATTTTGAGCAATCTCATTATACCTGCTTCACCATAAATAGCATAAATACATATACATATGTAAGAAAATCCCTTCCATAACAATGCAGTCTCTTGCACATGCAAGGAAAAATGTGTTTCTTGACTTTGCTTTCTAAAAACACACACCTTCTTTCTTTGTCCTAGAGTATGGCATTTGGTGAGACCTTATTCCCTTTGACTCCTGATACAGTGAGCTCCTGGTGTGTTGTTGACTCCTGCTTTCAGTAATGTTAAGAAAACCTGACAATGAGCAGGTACTACAAGGAAACTTTTAATATTCTGTGGGGAAAAAAATGCTTGTAATTTTAAAATTCTTAGTGACTTTTTACAGTTTTTGTTATAAAATGACTTAAGGATTTTTGAAGCAGATACACATCAGAAAGTCTTGCACTTTAAAAGAATCCTATTATAAAGCAAATGCTTTTGGGCTATTCTGCAAACCCAACATGCTTTTTAGTTTTACTGCAAAGCATTTCACCACTTCTACATGCAAGACCTACAAAGCTTTTTGACTTTTACTAAGAGCCTCCTACAATATCTGCAGCAGCTAATCAGCCACTTCCTACTTCATCTGTAATGTGTAGAGAGCTGTGCTCTGCTCTCCCTCTTTAACCACGTTTTCGTTTAGATACAAGCCATGGTTTCAGGTTTCACTATTATGCTGCTTTGGAGCTGCCAGAGTGAGCAGGAAAACTTAGAACAGAGTCGAAGCTCAGTGCTTTTGATTATGCTGTTGTTGCATATACTGTAGCAACAAGGTTCAGTTGTGACACTGCCCACACCTTGAAAATAGAGTATGGAAAGTTTCTGGTTGTTGCTCTCTTTGAGTCCAGACCTTTTAAAAATGCCTAGGTACAATCTTTCCTTTCCTTTTCCTCTTCTTTTCCTTTTTTTTCCTTTTCTTTTCATATCTCCAGATTATCCTCCCAATTAAGCTCTTTTATTTTTCTCCTGTATGCATCCCAAAAGGGTGGAATTTCAGACAAAGGGAACAAGGGGGAAATGAAGACTTAAGTCCCCATCCTTTTTCAGATCACTTTGCTGATGGCTGCTCATACATCATGAAGAAGTTGATCAGAGCAGGTCGAGAATCTGTCCTTTTTTAAGCAAAACTTCTCATTGGTCTGAAATTGAAAATCTTTCCACAACAGAGGCACAAACTGCTTTAAGGGCGTTTCACATAATATTTAACACCCATTCTAACCCTATATTCTCAAAAATATCATAGAGTTGACATATTAAGTCCTAGATCCCATACCTGGTAGGGGATTTTTCCCATTACATATATGTAGAGACAAACAGATGAAGAATATACAGCACATGAAAGTGAGCATCTAAATCTACGTTTAAGGTTGATGGCTTGATGGCTGATAGATACCAAGCATGAACATAGTCTTACTCCCAAAAGAAGGCTGACAGTATGTAAAAGTACTTCAGTACTTCAGTATGTAAAAGTTAGCAGGACTGAGCCTTGTGGTGACTAAATATGAGGTTAGATATTCATAATACCTCACCTGCAAAGTGCTGACTGGCAAAAGGAAAGTGATTTCCAACTGCAGATGTGATAGACAGAAGCCTATCCTTATTTAAAGAGGAACATTAAATTAATTCCCGCAGTTGAAGACTTTTATTTGTCTGATAAAAAGCGTTAATGACTACTTATGGTCCTACTAAAAATATTTATAAACCTGAGTCAATTAATTTTATGTTGCATGGTATCATTTCATATGCAAGAAAAAAGTATTAAAATTGAAAGCATTCAGAGATGGATGACATGTAATATAGCATTAATTTAACTGATAATTAATCCTTTGTAATTCATTTATATTTGAAAGAGAAGGCAAAAGAAAATGTGTACAGTGAAGCAAAGGCAACTAAAAGGAAATGTCCTGGAAAAGTTTTCTTAAAATGTGACTATTTCCCAAACTAAAAAAATGATGAGGGGGTTAAAAATTTTTCAATGTGAAAAATAATTACATAATTCATACCATGGTATATAAAAATCATCTTCATTAAAAATTCCCATGCAACAAAGTCTTGCATTTGGATAGTTTGCAGATTTTCTCTTCAGAATTTGCAAATAAGGAACACCATTGTTCCAAATGCACATATCTGAGGAGGGTTCAATTTGAAGAGGAAACCAATGACCTCAGAAATACTTTTTTACTAAAACGTACCTTTTAGGATTGAAAAAAATCGTTAGATACAATTTAAAATTCTTCCTAACAGCTTTACTATGAAAGACTGGGTGGGGGGTTTGAGTCTATTGATACTGAGTATTTATTGTAGCATTTAATATCAAAACTTTCAAGAATGACTGGAAGTTTTCCAGATACGAACTATAATGAATTATGATTTTTAATATATTTTCTATTATGAAATATATTAATTTGTGCTATGTTATTACTTACGTAATGCTACCA
>VXBS01007635.1:191086-225521 GCA_013400255.1 Sitta europaea | reverse complement strand
TTTTGGTTCAAGATGCATTCTCCAGTAGTGGTACCAGCATACCAGCAACATGTCCAGAACTCCATCACCACAGTACTTTTGTGTATTAGGGAAAACAAGATATTCCCAACTTGACTGTAAAGCTGTCTATAAAATAATGTGATATGCTGGAGACACTCTCTTGCTAAAAATAGTTGTAAAGTAGGCTTTAAGCAAAATATGTGTCAACTTAAAAAAATGGGAAACTTTCAGCCAGTTCTTATCACTTTTATCAATTTATAAATTAAATTTATTGATATGCTCTGTGTTCACATTATTTTCTGGAATCTGGACAGGTTTCAGAGCACTTGAAGCATTGGTACAGCAGAGGTGTTTTTGTATTGTGACCCATATAAAGCAACCACATGTAGAAGGTGTATAGTGTTTCTTCTTATGAATCAAAACAGGTGGATAAAATAACAAGATTTCAGAATTTAAATTAAGGAAATCTTACTAAGCAGAAAGAATTACTCAGTTCCATCAATTTCACCTTTTTTCTCCAGCAGCTTCCTTTCTATCACCTTTCACGAGAAACTCATGGCTGGTTTTTTTCTTCATCCTTACCGAATTTTCCTTTCTAACTACTGCTCTTAGCTCTTCTTCTCAAAGGCTGCTCTTGGATGTAGGGTAATCCTCAAGGTACTGTGTTAAATCCATCCATCACTGACCCTGTTGGAGGGTGGGCGATGGTTTCAAGTAGAGCATAACACCTCATGTGCTTCATTCCCCTCTCTGCAGGGGTCCAGCCCTATCAAGTGAATATGTTATGCATATACTTAGTTTCAAAGCAGAAGGGCCTCAAAGCCATTCAAATTACATGTCAGACCTCTTACCCAATTAACAGGTGCACTCACATGGCTTCTCTTCTAAGTCCTAAGTCCTGCATCTTAATTTCTGAAGCCTCCACTCAGGAGTGGTCATAGCTGACTCAATGGGACTTAGAGCAGTCAGCTGCAGGAACAACTCCAGAATTCATGTGTAGTCTATAACAAGTGTATACATGAGAAAAATAGATTTCTGTGCCTCCATCCTACTGTTAATTTACTAGAATACGATAATCTTGAAGGAAACAAGTGGGACACATAAGCCATAATAAACAAAAGTGGAGATACTTAGGGGAAGATCTGCCAGTTGTAGAAGCTTTGACAATTCACAATGGGGAGCTGTCTTCTGATGTTAAATTGATACAATTTATTTCTTTAAAAATAAAAATATACTCTCAGACATTTGGAAAATGTTTCAGATTGTTGTAGCTAATGCAATAATCAAGAAATATGAGTTTAAATATTAATTTGCAATGGGTTTTGTACACTTTTCCTTCCTTTTACACAACAGCAGCAGGTTGCACTCCAATCAATCACCAACAAGGAAACACTGTTGGATTATCTGTTTTCTTAGGCAGATTAACTAATTAACTAACTAACTAACTAACTCACTAACTAACTAGGAGACATAAATAACTGTCTCATTCATATTTCTCTCAAGATGTTTGAATTAATTTTTAAATTGCAGTGATTCATCTTTTTCAATGTTGTAAGCTGTACTGGCAGTTTAAGTTACAGCTTTGTCCACATATTTTAGCAGAATTATGTGACAAATCCTTGACCTTTAAAGGTAATGCTTCAAAAATTCTAGAGTGGTAGGGTTTCCCCCATAGCCTTAATATTCTTTGTTGCATAGGCTCTTAAAAATTCTGAGGAATTTTCTGCCTGACTGAAACAGACTGACAGCATGTGCCTGCTTTTATTCACTGAAAAACTGAAGCCCAGCTCTTTGTTGTTCAGCAGTTGTGCAGAGGTGTGCAGAGCACTGGGGGCTCAGCCTCTGGCTGGCTTTGTGTGTGTGGCCACCTGCACCTGCATGATCCCACTGCGACCAGTGTGGTTCTCCTTGGCAAGCAATGCTACAGCTGTGGCCTCACATTTCGCTCTCAGCAAAATGACTTTGTTTCTGCTCTTTTTTTCTAGGACCTTGGGTGTTTACTATAAAACAGTACAGTTGGTAGTGTTTTCTGACACGGAAGGCACATGCATCTCATTGATTCTTAGCTGAGGTAAATATGATCTGTCAGGGAAAATTACTGTAATGGGACATAACACAGGAATTTTCTATTCTGCCACGTATTTGCAGGCCCAGAAAAGAATTTCTTAAAGCCTGCCTTCACTTATAGTAGCACTTCAATAATCAGGCTTTCCTGAAAAAGGCATTTCTATCTACAGAAGTTTTATCATGAAAAGTTTCTCAGGCCTAGGTGAAAATTTCTAATCTACAGCAGGGCCAACATCAAATTAACATCCCTTAATATTCATGAAGGCATGGTGCATTGTTTAAGTCCTTCTCCCACACTTAACTAAGACTGCTGTATCAAAGCTAAGTCTTTTGGCTTCTAACATTTAATGCCATTTCATGCGCAATGAACACTTATTTTTGAAAACCAGTAAAACAGGTTACATGGGAAAGGATAACAACCAAAGAAAAAGGGGTGAATTGATACTTCTGAGAAAGCAGAAGTCAAACTCCTGTTTTAAATCAGGCAATACAAGGTTTTCTATTGTGCAGGCACATGCCCCTAACACAAGTGTAAAAACCATTATGTATGGAGGTTTTTTTTCTTCTCAAAGGATGTAAAGCCTAACTTTTGCCCTATTCTAAAAGCTCCAAAGGTTAGATCTCAGTAAACTTTTTTGCATGGAAAAGTTATTTTCATTTGTTAAGTCTTCCTTATTTTCAGCACTTAAATCGCAACAGCAAATTAAACAACTGTGGAAAGCTTCTGATCACCAGGACACAGTAGTGAACAGGAAGAATCTGTGCTGTGATGGTAGCATCCTCCTGACGACTTTGATTCTTGAAATGACAGTTAAAAAAAGAAAATACAGTTCAGTTTAACTGCCCTCCCAAAGCAGGTTATTTGTGTTCCAAGAAACCCATCAACAATGAATAATTGTTGAGCTGAAAAAGTTTGTTCAAGATTCTCTCTGGAACCACTTGTCTGTCCACCAGAACTGTTCTGTGTAGACTTCTGGCCACAAAGAAATGGGCTGCACTAATTAAAGCCAAACAGAATGTCAAGGTCTACATGCCAGCTTTGTGGGGGAAGGCTGAAGTTCAGGGACACTATGGACAGCTTCTAATGGATGTGGTTTCTAAATCTTTCACTCTTGACCTGCCCCTATGACTGTGAGATAGAGAAGACCATGTCTGAGCCTTCATTTCTACTTAGTTATGTGTGAGTTTTGCAACATAGTTGGAAAACCACCTGTCACCATGCTGGGCAGCTCCATCCTTAGCACATGCTCCCATGACTGTCAAAGTCGTGGCTGCCCTTATACCTAGTTGATGACAACTGGACACCCTCCTTCTAAGAAAAATTCTCATATTACTCTCACAGCTCTGCTTACAGTGTTAATTTAAAATGCCCAGGATAAATATTTCTTATGTTCAGTTTTAAAAAGAGGATAAAAAAAATGCTTTGTGTCTATAACTGAATGGGAAACAAAAACAAAAACAAAAACAAAAAAAAAGTGAATAAACAATGAGCAGAACAACAAATAAAATTTCCTCCATTAATTAATTAAATTAAGAAATGTTTTTTAAAATAAATTTTAATTTTATGTATTTCCAGCCCTTGTCAGGACTTGTCAAAGTTTTAACTAGCAAAGGTCTTACTCTACTTTTATAACCAAAACATTTACTGGTGTAGTTGACTTAAAATGCTGTCTTTCTTTTTAGACATTGTATGTGGATATATTTGTTTTAAAGACATACACAAATTTGCATATTTGAGGATCTTAGCCTGATCTTGGATTTGTGAGAACATTTCCTTAACTGTAGGGTAACAGAGGAAAAACAGAATACAGGAGCTGATAAGAAAGTACATTTTTTTGTTACTGACACACTCCTAATCTTTGAGTAGAATGAATAGTAACACAACATGTATCTGCATACAGATACTGTCTTTTTAGTGAGGATTTTTCTCTTGAGAGAAATCAGCTCTGACCTTTTTCATGTTGCCATAGCCCCTCTGAACCTCTTCTGCCTCAGGAAGACCAGCCTTATGTGTATTCAGAGCTGCTGAAACACAAGCCATGCTATATTCTAGACACAGAAAGTACAAGGACAAATTATTTATCAACTAAATTACATGAATGTACCTGATGTACCACACATGCACAGTGTGGAGTTAGAGCATCCACTGTCAGCAACTTTAGAGCCCTGAATCACACCATTGGGCATCCCCCTTTCTCACTAACTGCACTTAAAATAGAAGAATCTAAGTTTGAGCTGTTTAATACATTCAGAACTTAAATGTCTGTTGGGAAAGCACTCCCTGACACCAGTTATAGCTGCATCTGAGTAGTTTTGTGAAAAAGGTGAACCCAATACAGTAAACATTCATCCTGAATTTTATCAGCAAGGGATAGAGAATATTTAATTTCTGTACCGCACAGAAGAGATAGCAGACTAAGTTACAGCTTTAAGTGGTTTTCTGATGCACAAGTGTGATGTTATTTCCGAACAGAAGAGAGATTTCCATCTGAAATCAATCTTGCTATAAATACATCCAAAAGCTAATATTCAAGGAAGCAAGAACAGCGTAGACTTACTCTTTTCTTGGCGGCTCTTCCAGAACTTTCCCAGGTGCACAGTGGGGGGTCTGCTGGGCTTTTGTGGGGGTTGGCCCAGCTTGAACAGTGGAGGCAACATTTTCCGCTTGGGCATTCTAGAACTCCTGACCCCATCCTCTTTCTCTTGTGGTTTATCTGATGGTCTTCCTGCAGCAAGTGCCATATTCATCTTACGGAAATTATGAGATGAACCTGATTCTTCCTGGATGGTTTTGTTGAGGAAGATGTTCTTGGCAGCACTCATTCCCTTTTCTTCAGTGTTTTCTACCTCAGTTTTGGGGCTTCCTTTTGATAAGCTGGGCCTGTAGCCAGTAGGCTTCAGAGGTATTTTAGGAAAATGACTGCCTGCAGCTTCTGCAGCAGACTTATTATTCTCACCCATTTCCTTTGCTTCTTGGAGTGTGTGCATATTTGTTCTAGGTCCTGACTGTCTTTGCAGAAAACCACTTTTATTAGAAGTGTCTTCGTTCTGAGATCCCTCATTGTTTAGAGAAGGTTTCTGTGCAAGAGGTGGTTTAGAAACAAAAGGCTTGGGCTCATTTTCTTGTGTTGCAGACTTTAATTTTTCCTTAACTGCAGCTACTTTTGAAAATTCCGGTTTTTCCTCATTCACATGTGATGCAAAATTTAAATTTGGTTTTGATCCCATAGGATTTTTTTCTTTATCAGGAGGAGCAGGGAACTTGTTCCATGCAGGTTTTGGGTTCAAAGGCTTTAGGTCCTCTTTTGACAGGCTACTGGTTTTGACAGGGAATTTAGTGCATCCAGTTTTTTCATCATTTCCTCTGTTAGTGGGCTGAAGCTGAACACCAAACTTTTGTGCCACTGGGTTCAAATGTGGTGAGTTTGCATCTTTCTCTGTTTTATCATCACTTGAAGGCTTGACTGCCAGAGGAGGCTTAGGCTGAACAGGTTTGTGGATGGTACTCGGTCCTGGAGAACACGCAGCATAACCTTTATTTGTAAATTTCTCAAGTGCTGCTTTCCTTGTCTGTAGTTCTGTTGGGAAGTCTTCTCTTGGGATTTTGATGGGTCGGCTGTTTGAAGTATCCTCTGTGTCTCTGTTACGTCCCTCAAATTTCTCCATGAGTAATTTCACACGTGGCTTGCAAATCTACAAACATAAAGAAGAGAAAAACAAAGGACAGCAATGGGAAAGTACTGCTGCAACGTTCACAAACACTATACTTTGAAGAATTTCCTGGTCTGAGTCTTTAGTACTGCTGATTGGCTGAGAAGGTGCTAAACTCATCTTCCTGTAATGTTAAGAGAAACTGAGCATTTTTATCGTTGCAGTGCTTATATGATATTTTAAAATTTTCATTCAGGTGCTGTCTTTCAGGTAGTGCAGGTCTTTCTGGGCATGTTATAATTTCTGCTTACTTCTGGAATTGTGACCTGAGCACATAATAATTTAAGAAATTACATACAACTTTAAAATCAACATACCTAAAAATCTGATTGTCCTGTGATGAGAAGCATAGCTTGTACTAGAACCTGGGGGAATGTACCAGATTCATGTCATTCCTGCTAACTTTTGCAAGTTCCTTTGTGAAAACAAATTCTCCTTGTTGGTGTATGTGTGTGTCAATTTTTCTTTCCTTTCTCTGCAATTTTTTTATTTTCTGCTGCCCTCACCCTCACTTTGTCCTTGTTTCTCTTCTCAATTTTGTATCTGAATAAAACTGTGCATATGGGGTAGCAAGTAAAAATATATGAAGTAAAATTGAAAGAAATGACAACCAATACACCCAGGTATTGTCAAAGTTTCTGAATGTCTTGTTAAAAAAAAAGAAAAAAAAAAAAAAAAAAAAAAAAAAAAAAAAAAAAAAAAAAAAAAAAAAAAAAAAAAAAAAAAAAAAAAAAAGAAGCTGAGTAATTCCAAGAGAATAAAACCCAATTCAACAACTTTCAGGATCAGTCTTAATTATGAACTAAACCAAAAGTTCATTTGCATTCAAGAAAAATAAAACACATCACAGTGCAGGATGGGAGGAAAAGGCAGTGAGTGGGCCCCCACTTGGGTAGGGGCCACTTGTGGGTTCCAGAAGCCCTCTGGTGCAAGAAGTCCTCTTCCCAGCTGACAGGGGCATCAGGGGTGCAGCTATGGCAGATACATTGATACATACAATTCACAAGTAGGACCTGGATTTCCTGTGTGAGTTAAAATGTAAAACTTATGGCGTAAAGCAGGAATATTATAACTAGATAGGGTTCTGAATCACCTGTAAATAAAGTATTGCTACAAAACATAATAAATAGGTGCTTGAAAAAAATTAGTGGTTTAAGAATGAACTGTCTTAACTTACTATGGTTCAGCAAGTGCTCAGTGATTTTTTTTTTTTACTTCAATAACAAGAGCTTCTCAATCGGGATTTTGCTCATTTTGCCTTCTGTTTGATTGTATCTCATTACATAAATAACCTGATATGTTAGAGTAGTTATACATAAATATATGGAGAGAGAGAGAAAGACTTCTGAAACTTAAAGGTAACTCTCTCAATTCTTTAAGCACTGCCAAGAAATTCAGTCTTTCCAAACTGATTGTACTGAGCTACAAATTACTTACATTAAATGCAGCCAAAGCAAGATAGACATAATGAAACTTACACCCAGTGACCACATTGTTGGGTATTTTAGCACACATTTTCTAAGGAGATTATCAGGGTTAAGCTATCCACTGCTATTTGATGCATACACACTCACATACACACACACACAAATACATTGCAGACATATGTATCTGTATCACTAATCATTCAAGATTTGTCCCACAATACCTCATGAGGCACTGATACTACCCACTTAGACAGTTAAGCCATTTGCAGTGCCAGAGAGAATAAAAAAGCCCTTTTTCCTCTGATCTCTTTTGAATTTGCACTAATTCATGATTTTTTTTCTAAGGTCTGTAACAAAATCTAGTCTACCAGAGATACTGTGATTATACTTTATGTCTGTAGTATTCATAGCTTCTAAGTTAGGATTTGATCAGCTGCTGGGCCAACTCATCAACTCATTTCCTTTGAAAGTCATTGCAATAAATTGATTTCTTTGCTACTTCTATTTAAAATATAAGAAAATATACTGTGCAAATGACAATACTTTTTACTAGCAAGAGCCATTCAATATGCAGACCTTTAGGAAGCTGGGAGTGTGACTTTGAAGAAAATTTTATTATTATGATATGTTTTCAAAGAAGTTTTCTACACTTCCAAGAGCAAGATTACATGTATTACACGAATTACATTCATACTTGCTTTCAAATGCACTGAACCTTTCATTACTGCCATGTTAGAAGTATCAATGAATTTTTTTTAATACATTTCTTCCCAACACTATTGAGAACAAACCTTGTCCTAGTCATGCACATTTACAAGCTCAGTAAGAGGAAAAGTATCCTTAAGATATGTGTAAGGGTCTACAATTAACAATACAGCCTCCTTCATTTACTTGGTAAAGGTAATAGTAAGAATCAAAACAGTAAGAAACTTGCTGAAATCTTTCTGCTTCTCTTTAATGTATGTCACCAGTTTCTGACTTCATAAGCTGTGGTACATTAGAAGTCATGCAGATTCTAATGCAGAGCCTGACTGGTGAGGCAGACAGAGGGGAACTGGGGAAAAATGGTAATTTTTTGTTTGTGGCCCTGCTCATAGAGTAATCGCCAGTTTCTGTGCTTCTCTTCCCAGAAGCGACAGCAGTTACCTACTTCATTATCACATACGGTTGGTTGTAAATCATGATATGGGAACTTGAAAAGATTCTGAAGAGAGATTAAATTCCCCCTACCCTTCCCCTCTAAAGCACAAAGTGTCTGTGCAAGAGGAGTGTCATGCAAAAGTTGTTTGGGTTATTTTCTGAACTTTCTCTTTGATTTCTATTGGAAACTTAGCACAAAATATTTTGGCTTTTCAACTTTTTGATCTGAACTGCAAGCAGCACATAAGGAGCACAGTAAGATTTCCTTTGATACAGGATGGTTGCATTATTTGGATATGTGTGCTCAAATCTAGATCAATACCTAGGTTTTAGCTCCCATGCCATAGCTACATTTTTATACACAGACCTTTCACAGCTTTCCACTACCTTCAGCAGAGATTCACACAACAACAAATAACACTTACACAGAATTGTTGCACAACTACACCTTAGTTACACATCAGTGTTAACAAGCCTAATTCCCCATAATTTAAAATGTAGCTGCACATTTCTCTACAGAAGTACATTGTAATGAGAACTCAAAAGTACATATGAAAATTCAGTTGTATTCTTCCTGAGTTTAGTATGGATATTTCAGCCTGAACAAAAACTTGTTGAAAGTTGGGGTTTTTTTTTTTTTTGGTTTGTGGGTTGTTTGCTTTTTTTTTCTTTTTTCGCCTTGACATAAATACAACTTTATTTTTTACTTTCCTGTCTTGGTGAAGCCAAAAGATTATTTCACTCAACTTCCCCTTGAGGCCACTCTTTCTTCAAACAGCAACACTGGAACAGTGAATGTAATAGCAGATGTGTGTGCATACAATCATTAATTAGGCAAATTAAAAATATGTAACTTTTGACTGTACAAAGAATTCATTCCAAATACATGCAGATATGATTTATAAAGGATAAACCCCCATCTTTTCTCTTCTCAACTTCTACATTTCTATTCCCAAGTGATGGGGTCTAAATGTACCCTTTAAAAACTCAAAATCATATCTTGATGAGTTTCCGTGAAAGTAATAAAATAAAGAATATGAAACTATCTCTTTAAGAAGAAAACTATGCTTACTCATGAATTCTGTGATAGTGAAATAGCCAGAGAAGTTGATAACCACTAGGGGAATTGAGCTCTAATCTATGGGCAGGATATAAGGAATAAGAAAATGGACAAAAATGACAAAATTATACAAAGAATTATAGAAAAATACAGACCTGAAAATTACTTTGCAACTTTATATAAGTCCGATATAACTTCTACTGAAGTTAGTAGATTTGAGGTAGTCCATCTTTTTGTTTACATGGCAGTACCATTGTGAATTTGTGATAAATTATTGACTACTTTCTTTTCCAGACATCTCAGAATTATCACTATGCAACTTTCTTGTTTCCAGAAGAGATTTCCAAATTGCTGTTCTTCCCCTTGAGTCTAGCTGTAATTACTAGTTCAAGACTCCCTCTAAGAGTGAGTGCAGCATTTGGAAAGTGAAGTTGAGACATTGCAATGTTCTGCACCTATGAACGTGAAGTTTGAAAAAAAGACAGACACAGTTTGCTCACAAGTCTTGCTAATACAATGGTTAGGATAAAACAGAAATGAAACCTCATCAGATAATACTTAAGAATCCTTAAGAGGAGACAGGTTATTCTTCTGTCTGGGGTTTTTATGAAAGGCAGACCTCTAAGATGGAGAGGACAGAGAGAAATCTAAGGGATTCCCCAGGGAGAGGCTGAGAGCCCCTGTGCTACCCTGAGAGCATCACTTCAAACAACCCTGTAACACCAACAAGAAAAAAACAGCACACACGTGAGGACATATGGTGGTCAAAACAAGATAAGGCAGTGTTCCAGCCTGGTCACAGTGTATTTTGTATCTTTTCCACTGAACATTCCTCTACACCTTTCATAACCTCTCTTTCCACTTTTTCTCACCTTCTATCTAATCATAAGATCAGCTACTCATACTGCAAAAAAGTGAAAGGACAGATGAATTTGAGACCAGGACAAGTGAGGGCAGAGGGCTTGACCAGAATAGCCAGACTACATCCCACCTTGTTCCCAAACTGCTTCTGTCAAAGACTACGTATGAAGTCAAAATATCAATGGAGGCATGACCGTCTCTTCATTCTAAGTCCTAATAGGCTCATGACAAAGTTTCTCTCTTAATGGATTTTTTTGGTACCTGTTTAAGTGAAAGTAAGAACTATCAACCACTGGCAACTTGGCAACGTATTTTTATATAAACAAAAAATTTCATTATATTTAACTTTCTTTCAAAAATTATTTTTCTCATGTGCCTTCTAATGCCCTTTATCAACTAGTTCTTTCAGACTAATGTAAATTTTCTCATGGTCTGCCCAGAAATGAAACAGATTTCTTTTCACTCAGAACCCTGTTTATATTTAGAGTACACAGTCACTGTCTTATGAATATCTTATTTGTCTAATTATCCCACTAAAGTGAATGCTTCAAGTGTCAAGGAAGAAAAAATTGAATTCCTGTCACTGCAAAGTTCCTATCCTAACACTATTTTGAGAATTTCAGGATCTCGTATGATTTTAAAGGAAATTTTGTGCAATTTTAAGACACTGAGTAGTATTGTGACTAATACCTGGAAAGGAAAATACTTTCCCTGACCAACTACTAACAAAATACATAAGCTGACATCTCAGCCCAGAGTGTGGCATATTAATTGATACCCTACCCATAATTTAACAAACAATAAATAATGCAAAGGGTGTAACTAAAAATAATTGCCTCTGAGTGATACCATTTTTGCTATTATTCAAAATGCAAAAGCCACTTAAATTAGGACCACTTTTAGTAAAATTTCAGAGAACAGACCACAAAACTCTGAAAGAGAAAAGACCATTTTTCCAGCTTAGCATCTTTTCAGCTCCTAAACTAAGTAAAATCTACAACTAGATTTCCAGTTAATTAAGTTACAGTCAATACGTCATACTGATCTATTTCCTCTGGAACTTTCCACACTTATTTTTAAGACAAGCATGTACAACAGTTTACCTGGATATCCCAAAGCTCTCCAGTGTTTTGACACAGGCAGAAAAACTGGCTCTCTCAATGCTACAATCCACAGGTGTATCAGCTTAACAGCCTGGTCTATTTGCTAAAGAGGAGTTCTGCTTCTCACAGAGGAGTCCTTGCTTCTCACGAGATACAATTGTGTGGGTTTCATTATCATGAACAGTAACTGCCCTCCCAGGATATTGGGCAAGAAGTTCTGGAGGAAAAGGGAACTAAAGTGTTTTCAGACTGGCTGGCTGCTTCCATCAGCAGTAAGCAGCATGTGATAACAAAAAAGTATTGCATTTACCCCATATTGCACAGCCCTGTGAAGCTGCCTCAGTGCATACAAGTCTGAGTGTTTACAGAATAGCTGCTAATGAAATGTGTGTGGCAATTACAGACAAAAAGGGTGGACTGGCCACAGGTCCAGTGCCCTGCTATAACTGAGAACCCTGCATACATGGCCCATTCTGAGGCATCAGCTAGCATGTTCCTTTGCTGCCTCACATTTGCCTGTGGGATCTTGAGATTCTGCTGGCCAGTTTTTTAAAAAATCTGTTATGTGGAGATATTTTAAAAAAACCCCAACAGACTTTGATCATATATTTTTTCTGTCCTTCCTCCTGTGTGTTTGACTTTGAAGGATGATATACGATACAAAAGCCAACACTGAGTAAATAAGCTTCACAAGAAATGCTAAACTTGTTTTTGTGCTGAAGGAAAATTAAAACCACAAATGAGGAACCCTCTACAAAGTACAGCTCAGTTAATTTGCTGGAGCAGTGCATGGGGAGGATATTGCAGAAGAAAAGCTGTGTGTCTTTGAGCTTAATTAAAAGTTAACTGAATCTTCCTCATGGTCTACTACTCTCCTTCTGCACAAACTTCTTAGTATTTTTTAAAATATTTTGGGGTTTTAAGTAAATTATTGAATGTGCTTGATATTTCTTGTTTAATTTTACAAAATCTTGTAGCTTAGCTACTTCAGAAGTTTATTAGGGTATTGGATGGAGCTTATTTCAGTTAGAAACACTACAGCATACCATGATAACAGATTTTTTTTGTAATATACTATAATGGGTTTTTGTATTGAGAGAAATGCAGTTCTTTATGCTATTCATTCAGTTAAACACTGCATTTTATTTATAAAATAGTATTTATTTCTGAAAATAAACAATCATCACAGATGAGAATGCATATATTATTAATACTATGGCAGATTAGAATTCGTGGTTTTGCTTTTGTATGCAGCTGCCTTCATGACTGTTTTAAGGTGCTAACTGTAGCAATAGTAATTTTATGTGGGCAATCACCACTGCAAGGGTTTGCTCACAGTATCAGCTTTAGACAAATGCAATGATCAAAGAATTAGCTTATCTTCACAGCTCTGAATGCTAGACAGTTCCTGCTGTCTTCTCTTTCATCCAATACACACAAATAAGTACATCCTTAACTGACAGAATGCTGCTGAGAATATAAATTGCAACAAACCCAATGAAAAGAAGTTTAGGCTGTGAAATTTCCGTGAAACTTGCCCATCTGCAATATTCACAATACGCCTCATTTTACATTTGCAGGTGTGGTAGCTTCCTGAAATCTCTCTGGTTTTTTCCCGCTTATTTCTGTGAAGGTTGTTTGTGAGTGATACAGGGAAATCAGCTATTTTTAGGTGAAGAAAGAATCAGAATAAATCATGTATTTTAAGGAACAGGACCTGAAAGCAGTGTAAAGTTATTTTGCCTTTTTCACTTTTCACAAAAACAAAAGCAGCAGCAACAACAAAATCACTAGTTCATATTCAAGCAAGACAAGGCTGCTAATGATGATAATGTATTCTCATGTATACATATGCCATTACATTCTCTGTATAGACCAAACATGCATGTAAATTCCAGCACACCAGTGGTGTGTTACTGCTCCTATGTGGAAATGTTATGATTGCAACTTTTTTCTTTTATCATAGCATTTATTTAGTTGTTTCCATGTAAATTCGGGAAAAGTGGCTACTTAGGAATTAAGTTTGTCAAAAGTTAGGGAAAGAATAAAAGGAAGAAAAAGAATCAGAACCTTGGCCATTCAGGAAGAATTTGGCCAGCAGGCCAAAGCAGGCCAAGGGAGGTAATCCTCCCCTTCTACTTGTCTCTCATAAGGCCACATCTGGAGTGCTGCATCCAGTTCTGGGCTACTCACTAGAAGAAAGAAAAGATGATACTGGAGAGGGCTCAGCAAAGATCAGAAAGATGACTTAGGATCTGGAACATAGCTTTTATGAAGAGAGACCATGGGAGCTCGGTGTGTTCAGTGTGGAGAAAAAAAAGACTAAGAAAAGATATTAATGCATAAAAATATGTCAGAAGTGGGTGCTAAGATGATGGTGCCAGGCTCTTTTCAGTGGTATCCAAAGACAGGACAAGGAGCAATGTCCATAAACTAAACACAAGAAGTTCAACCTCAACGTGGGTAGGAACTTAGTTCAATTGAGGGTGGCAGAGCCCTGGAACGCCTGCCCAGGGCAGTCATGGAAACTCCTTCTCTGGAGATATTCAAAACCCACCAGGACATGTTCCTTTGTAACCTCATCAGGAGGGTTGGACTGGAATCTCTAGAGTTCCCTTCCAGCCCTAATGATTCTGTGATTGTGTGAGTCTCTGCTGTAAATGCTCATCCATTTTTTAAAGATATTTTTCTTTAATCTACTTCAATCTACTGATGCCCTTTGCTCCAAAATTATTTGAAAGGAGAGGGACTTCCATCTGAATACCTCTTGCTTTCCAATTCAATGGTCACAAAGAATATCATAGTTGTGATTTTGTTACCTCCACATCTGTGTCAATACTATTGTTTGAGTGTCTGTAAACTGAAGGAGCATGACACAAAAAGAAAAATTCTTTATCTTTTGACATTGTTTTTAACCTGCTTAATTTCACTAAATGTAAGTGTATTATATGATCCCAAATAAAGAGAGAGTGCATAACAGAGTTAGGTGTGAGGGAGGGTGGGAGATGAGAAAGGCAGAGATGACTGGCTGGGGCAGATAATCTTTAAACGTGTATATAGGGGGAGACAGGGCTGGGGGGTAGTATGTGCAGGAACACCTTTGGACATTAATATCATTCCAATAGTTTGAAAATCTCCTTCCTAAGTCAGAATAGTGTTGCTCTGTAAGATAAAACACATGCAAATATGTGGAGCACTGAGCAAGAGAAAGTCAAGGTTAGCAGAGTTTTTCACTGAAAATTTGCTTCCAGCCTTCTCCTCATCTTGCTCACAAAGCTTTTGCCTCCTAGTTAACTGAACAGGTTGTATTTCTGTAAAAAGTAGTGTATGCAGCAGTGAGGGAAGATGTTGGAAAATTCTTTTAACTTTAGCACATTACTGTATGATCCCTGTATTCATGGCTAATGCTAAGTTTTGTACCATACAGTGCTTAGTACAAATACCAGAGATTAATGTGGCTTTGTGTTAACTCCCTACATCTGTGACTAATAAGTCTTGTGCCAGCTAATGCTTCCTTGTTTACTTCTATCAGTGATTAATATGTACTAGCTGATATCTTAGTTTTGAGAACAAGGATTATGTGTCACAGCTAAGAATGATAAGTGAAGTACACTATGACCTGACACTCTCAAGGAGAAAAGTTTCATCAGAATTCTGCAACCAAATCCAAAGAATTAAATTGAAATATTAGTATATATATATGTATTCAGGAAATGTGATGAATGTGTATTAGTTTCAGAAATATAATCTGGTCTGTTAGGTTACTGAACATGTATGTTTTAAGGACAATTCCGGATGCACCCATTGTTGCTAATACTGCAATGTTGTTTTTCTTAACTAATAAGTTGGTTAGAGAGTTTATTTCCCAGTTTTTGATGATATGGGAGCAGATTTGGCACAGAAGCAGAAATAACATATTTTATAACATATTTTTCAACATATTGAAAAATAACATATTTTTCAATAATCTCTGTACATACTTGTACTGAAAGTTTCAGACTACCTGGTATTGTGCCACTTTTGGGGTAACATTTTGAGTACATGAACCTCATCAGAGGGCAAGGCAAAGAGTCAGCAGTTCTGCTTCACAATGCCTTACCAGTCTCCAGTGTCAGAGTTCTGGGGTGAAGTGCCATCTTGTCATGGCAGTGATCCTGTTACAGCATCACTTTGGAAATCACCTGATTTACAGAATAAACTTGATATTCTTGAATACTGGCAGGAGTTTCTGCCTGCAGTTGGTGCAGTGCACTATGAAAACCAGCATTTTTGGAAGGTTCAGTCTGTGTTATCTTTGTGTCTGCAGACAGGGCTAGACTTCCTCAAAAACAGGCTGCTGCATTTCCATCACATTTTCATTTAAGGCAGTTTTAGTATTTCTGACAAAAGTTTGGTCATGAGCAAATTAACAGCATTTCCTTGTGTCTACATGCAGTGCCATGTTTATGGGAACACTGGGTTTCCAGATGTTTGGGGATTACTGACATGCAGGATTCCCTGGAAGCTCCTCAACTCAGTGCTGCATCTCTTAAATTATTGTTACTAAATATCTATAATCTTATAACCATTAGGCAGTGGTTACAAGATTATAGATAATGGTTATATTATTAATATATTTGTACTTGCCTGAACAAGGAGTGCAGAAACCTGTTTCGGCTATTTATATTTTTCTATATTAGAGACAGGCAGGATTGACAAATTCAAGAAAGAAGTCAAAGGACACTGTCAGTGTCCTTGCCCTGACCATGCTTTGTCAGGTGCATATGAAAGAAACCCCAGAGCACTCCAGGGCACCACAATCAAGTGTGTGTTAAGATCCTGGTTTTTCTGCTGGGGTGTATATACTGTAATAAATCACAGTCCTTCCTGGGGACAGCTGAAGCTGATACAAAGCACTTGCTGTACAAAACCAAAAACAACCAAAAACAAAACAAAACAAAACAAAAATCTTTTTTGCAAAAAGCTGAAAGTCTCTCCTTTTTGTGACTTGAGGACTGTGCAAATCTCAAGCAATTTTTATTTCAATGCAAAGGTCATGTTCAGGCATTAGCTGTCATGTTTAACCCAGGGATCCACCCGCACTGCCCTGCACCCTCTTCCATGCCTGTGCTGACCCGCAGGGCCACGGCCATGCCACAGGCTGCTCCCTGCCCCTTTTGCTGCCCAGCTCACCCCACGGCAGGCTCAGATTAGGTGGCTTTTGAGTGAGGCTTGTTGCCCTGCAAGTTGTGTGGGTTCTGCTCAAGTCAGCCCTTCTGTGCTGCCTGGGTTCAGCAGCAGGAGCTCAGGGTGAATTGGAAGCAGTTCCGCAGCGGAAAACACTCCAGACCAAATGGGAACACCACGCTTTTGCTAAACCTTCCACAGGGAAACCCTCTGGAAGGCACAGATTTCACTGACGTGAAGAGCCCTGACGTGAAAGGGGCTGGGGGGCTCACAGCGTGTGCCACAGCACCATTGCCGCTCACACCCCACAGCTCTGCCTCACCGAGGGCCACCACTGATCTCCGGGGTAGCTTGGCTGCACGATTTAATGAGCTAAATTGCGGTGGTGCGAGTGCAGTTGTGATGGCTGAGTTTGCAGCTCCTAGTCTGAGGCAAAGGGGATGTGGGGAGGACCTGGTGGCCAACTCGGTAAGGCAAGCTAGCCGCTCAGACTAGAGCAGGCAAGACTCGCTGGCCGGGAAGTTGCTAGAAGCTGTGTACGAGAGGAAATCAGAAGATTAGAGTGAGGGAGAGGATCGAGGAGCAGGACAGGGCTACTGGGAGCTGCACACGAACTGTGTGTGTGGGGAAAGGAGCCCTGGCAGCTGGGTCTGCCCTGGTCATGTTTTGTTCCCTCAGCCCCCCTCCTCCATGCCCTTACGGAACGGCTGCCCCTGTGCCCTGCCTTCCGCACATTCCGCCCACCGAGCCCCGGCTGTGTGCCGCCCTGCCCGGGCTCAGGCTGTCCCGGAGGGTCCCGGGACTGGCCGGAGCCCTTGCAGCCCCGTGAGCGCGGAGGCGGCGACTACGCCGGGGGGAGCAGGAGGGAGGGAACCTGAGCTGCGGGAAGTACACACTGGGACGTCAGAGAGGAAGGGAAACTTTCTCAAGGAAGAAGTTACTTCACTTTCCACCCTATATACCATCATGTGAATGGCTAGGCAGGGGATTATCAGCTGGTCTGGCTTCTCCTTCAGTATGCCCCCTCCCCCAGCTGTTGATAGCAAGAGGAAGTGGGAAAGCAACAGGGAGAGCTTTAGCAAAACACTCCCGACTTCCCTTCCTCTTCAACGTGTCCCTCCCTGCCTCCGCCTGGGAAACAAAAAGGACTGCAAAACCCCCATGCACAAGGAAGTGTATAACCCTGTGGGAGGGAGACAGACACACCCCTCGCTGTCATACACAAATTTAATAACCTCCTGTCCTGCCCTCTCATGTATTAAACACACATCAGCTCTTCAAGTCTCACCTGCTTTTAGTGCAGAGGAGCTAAACTGAAACTCGTATTTCCTAAAAAGCACCCAAGCTGGAGGTAAGGTCCTGTCTGAGCTGTTTGGCCTTCTGCACCACCTAGATGGGGCAGAGAGGATTTGCGGCTGACATCTGTGCCTCTTCAGGTATCACTTAGCTCGGGCATCTTAGGCTTTCTTTGGGAAGTATGGAACAAAGGGCCTTTACCCTTCAAGGTATCCTCCTTAAACCTCTGAATAAAAGGTTTCAGATAAGAGCAATTTAATCTCTGCTAATATCAGAAGATTTCTTAACAACAGCTCTTCAGTCTTTTCATTTTAAAAAGTGGAAGATCGGACCTACATTTGTTAGCTATTCCCCAATTCATATTAGAGGGGTCATGCTGCTTTAGCTTTTAAAAGATACTTGCTTAAAAAAGCCCCAACAAACAAAATCTCATAGATTTTCATGGTCAATCTTAATTAGTCAAACAAGCCCTAGTAAAGTTTAGAAAAAAGTGAGTTTTAATTAATGCAGATTTACACCTATCTATACTTTATGTGCTCTCAAGAAGTTACCTGTCACAAGTGAGGCTAAATTTGAACACAGTTGAAACAGAAAGTTAAGGCTCAAGTTAAATTCTCAGTTGCCAGGAATCTTTCACCACTCTGCTTCTGTATCCTTTCTCATTACTTCTGTGATAATTAGTTTTGTTTATTAGAACTACATCTAATACTTGTAGAGTCTTCTCTTGTGGGCTGAAATTTTAATTTTTAGTTATCATGTGTGCTATATTGCAATTATTTTTATATTCTAAAGCAAGAAGGGGGAAAGATAAACCTTAAAATAAAAGAAGACAATGATGTGGCCTAAATAAAAACAACAAAGAGAATGCTCCCCCATCATAAACATTTCAAAACACAAAATAACTTCAGAAATAGTTTTACTGAAAGACAATAAATTTTAAAAATGAAAATACAGTTTAATCCAAACATCTTTAAGAAGAAGGTTTCAGGAAAAATTTCCTGAGGTCTTCTGCTTAGTATATACTTAATGCCTGATATCTTCTCTATCCCTATCCTTTAGGCTTTAAAAAAACTTTGACTATCCTTACTCTGTTATCTTTAGCAGATAGCAGCAGGTTGGTCACAAAGCCTTCTGTCTTTAAAGTGACTGGTTAGCCTGCAATATAAATCCATAAACAAATGAAAGGAGAAGTTAGTTTAAGCGAGAAAGCATTCAGCTGTGCTTCTGGAAATTACAGCAGAAAACCAGGATCAATTTTCTATCTGCTAAGAGTCCTTTTCGTAAAGTCAGCTTAGACAGAGAGTATACACAAACCCTGTATTCTGAAGCTTTGCTGTTATACTAAGAGTTTTTTTGTCAAAAAGAACATTTCTTCTTTCCCATCCCATCTTCTGTCTTTTTCCAAGACTTTCCTCTCCTAACCTCAACTTTCCCCCTTTTTATGCAGTATTTGGGATGTGCTACCTGGACAATGAGCGGTGAGTGAGCTGTGTGTGCGCTCTTCCGTCTTACACCTGCCCTGCGGTCATGGGCCGCGCCTTTCAGCCAGGCATAGGAGGGAGTCCTTTCATGCAGCGCTCTCGGAACAAATGCCAAGCTCCTGGTTTTAGCCTGGTGCCTTTCCCGGGTGCTTGCGCAACAGGGACCTCTAACGGAGGAGCCTCTCCTGTTACAAACCGTAACCCTCCAGCCTCACTTAGGGAGGGAGGGAGCAAGGGTGGAAAACCTGCTCACCTTCTAAACTGTACCAGCATTTGATTTCCATTATTGTGCAAAAAAAAAACAAAAAAAAAAAACAAAACAAAACAAAAAAAAAACAAACAAACCCAAAAAAACCCCCAACCAAGTTCCAGCCCTCAGAACCCCAACAACAACAACAACACCAAACCATCCCAATGGAGAAAATAAGCTAATTGGGATTTTGGTTTTTTTTTTATTTGTGTTGTTTCCATTGTCTTTTTTTTCCCTCCATTGCCTCTCACTCTGTCCGTGTGCATCCCTGAGATAAGTTTTACATCCTTCCATTAGACATTTGGAAACAGCAATAAAATCTCTGCTTTGCCTACTTCTCTTAGCTTCTTGTCTGTCAAGAAGCTCACCTATGGTGAGCACAGGGAATTAAGGTGCTGCAGTTTTGTTTGCTCAGTGTCTGCCTACTGCCTTGCATAAGAGGCAGAGAAGCTATGGCTGCTTTCTTAACTTTAATCTTGTAAACTTAGTTACTTACCAAGTCTGTAATTTGCACTGTTACTGGCACTTGAATCTGCTGTTTACACAATTTGTGTGAATGAAAAGGGGAAATTCAGCAATGTCTCTTTCAGTTTTGGTGCTGCCTTAGAGAAGTTACAGGCCATGACCAATGAGGCAGCATATGCCATCTTTTTTTTCCAGATGCTCAATTGTACGGAGAAAAGAAAAATCCATTTTTTTGTTATGCAAGATCACACTGGCAACCTTTTGCTGAGCATGAGCTATATTGAAAGGTTAGGTGAGTTTGCTGACCATTCATCAAAGATTGGGCCATTGGGTAGATCATCAATTGAACAGAATATTTTTATTGTGGAGCACAGGACAGCTGCTGACTGTTATGGGGAGAAGAGCGGCAGGGAGCAGAAATGCAGGAGTGGTCAGCTTGGGGAGGACCGTACTGTTAGTTCTTGTGAACTATGGCATAAATTTGAGCCTGAACAACTCTTTTATGGGATAATGAAAAGAGATTTGATAAAAAACTCATATGATGTGAGGAAAATACTAAAATCCCTGGAAACTTAGATGTAGAATAATGAATTAAAGACAGATCCAAAAGATAAGACCACAGAAATCGAGAAACAGGACCACTAGGGAATAAACACTTGAAGAAATAAAAGGGATTGACAAAAGGATTTTGAAAATAGTTTTAAAAATTACTAAGAGATGGAAAAGATCAGTGGTTGTACATAAATTGATGTTTTGAGAGCCTTTTTAGAAGGGAAGTAAGAGCCTGGAGACATGATTTCTGGAAATTTTTCTTCTCCAAGGACATAAGAAAGCAGGTCTCCCTATGACTCACCTTCAGAATCAAAATGCAGATGCCCTCAAGGGTATAGAGAAGAATTGTGGTATTGTAGAGGTTGTGACACTTCTCTAAAACTTAGCTAAACAAGTGACTAATGGGAAGAAAAGATGTTAGAGATATGTCAGCAGAAGTCAAAGGAACACCCAGCCCTAGCTGCAAATACAAGATGCATGAGATCCTCTGATCCCCATTTCATTCTATGAAAAGGTAAACTCCCTACAATTATTAAATAATTTTGCCTATAATTATGGATTTAATATGGCAAATTTCTTATCTGTCCCATTTTTAAATGTGTAACAAATAATTTTTATGACTTTTCAATATTGTCCAGTGAGCATATTGCAAGTTAGAGGGACCATCATTCACAGTTTCAGTGCTGGAACATAGGTGTGGCTTTGTTTTTGTACATTTCTGTGTAATTTTTCCATTCTTAATTTTACTTTGTACTTTACCTTTTACTAGAGGGATGTGGTTGAAGGCAGGTGCTCTTTTTGTTCGTTTCATCTTTTTCCTGTAAAGAGTCCTGAACTCTGCTGAAGAACTACTTTTATTCTTTTTTCTTTTTTCCTAACAATGATAAGAACCTGTATGAATGGTTTGTAAGAAAAAAATATATAAAAAGATGACTTTCTGTTGAAATGAACCCACAAATCCTGGCAGGTTCTTAATCCTAGGATGTTGATTCAGGTGTAGATTTACTGATAAACACTAAAACTGCTCCTGTAACAAAAACTTTAAAAGTGCACCTTTAAATATCTTTGTGTTATCTGCATTATGCTATCTGGAGATGTTAACGATGTCACATGAAATGTTCTGTATCAACTTCATATTTATATTTGTTTATGCATATGATTTATCTTTGCCAAATTTACATATGTAACACATTTTCCTATATTAGCTTTCCTTCCTTCTCTCTCCCCCCTGTTCCCCACAATATGAAAAACTTTAACAAATAAAGATCATATGAATGTTATTGTTGTTCTGCATTCTAGGCCTGTCTGCAAATGTGTTTTTTTGTCCAAATTGCAAAGTGCAGGGGTGGGGAAGGTTGTAATTCATTCCACATTTCTTAAATGGGCTGAAATACTGCCTGATTTTAGTGAGTCTGGTGGATGTAGTAGTAGTCCTGGTTTGCCAATGGTTTTCCCTGGTGATATGATGAGGCTCTGAAGCTGGCTGCAGGACACTAGAGGATAACTAGGATGCTAGTATTTGTGAGGCTCTGAGTGCAGCTTGTCCCTCTGTGCCAACAGAGGACATTATGCATGCAGAGAGTGGAGTTGTCCTTGGGTGCTGCAGGCAATCCACCTGCTGCTTGCCTGGATTTACCATTACTGGGTTTTTCCTGCTGTCTTAAACAGTGAGTGAAAAAGGTATTTTTGGATTTAATTGGGTGAGATGTTACTTTATAGCTTTTTTGAAAGTATCATAAATATCAGGGAAAAAATTATCTCTCAGTGTGTCTCTGCTTCTTATGCTCCAGTTCTGCTTGACAGACAGAAAACCTGTGCATGTTTAACCAAAAACAGTAGTGTCCTGATCAATTTATTATTCTTAGCCCTGAGAGCTGTATTTTGCACAAATTAGTTTCAAAAGTCTGCTGAGTTCCCAGTTATGCAAGATTTGCCGGTCTTCTATGGCTGTCAGAAATTCAGTGATCTCGTGATTTTTGCAGGCATGTAGAAATACACAGAGCTCCTTAGGAGATAGTTCCTTCTGCTTGTGTTTAGACATTCAGCCTATTTCACAACCAACATATAATTGTATATAATAGAATGTATTCCTGTACAGAATATGTAGGATTTATTTTTTCTTTAAACAAAGAGTAAATCCAAATAGATCACTCAAGTTCCTTGGCTGACCTTATTTCCATCAGAAGATTTATTACTGAATTTACATATCTTGAAAATTTTTTCCTTCCTAGAGTTACCAGTTAGAATTACCAGTATCACTGCAAAAAGACAGACAGTTTAGAGGTATTACTCTAGGTCAGGAATCAGTGCAGCCTGTTCTGACTAGAAATTTTTTCCTTTGTGTTAAAAAACTTCAGTCTTGTCTATCTGAATAATATTGTCGTTCTGGTATTTTGTCATCTGATATTTTATCCAAGTGTTTTGGTCTAAACTTTTCTCTGTGGTGATGGTCAGAAATGAAATAATGAATTCTATTTTTTGGTCCTAATTTGGTTTTCAGGATTCTGAAGGCTTTGCTTTCTTCCCTGCATCTCTTCCTGTATGTACTAAAACCAGATTATACCCAATCTCATGTTCAAAAAGTTCATTGACTATTTTTTACTGTAAGAATACAATTTTTTTCCCACAAGTTGATTTTCTGGCATAAAACTGCCACAAATCAAACTTTCTTTGAGTGCTCCTCTCTCCACTTTATTTTGTTAACTTGTTTTGCTCGCCACTTAATTTTTTCTTCTGTCTTCTCATATTGCTGTAATATAAATTTCCACCTGTGCAGCATCAAAATAAAGACCAAAAAATGTAATTTCCTTCCTTGGTGAAGCTTTTGGGTTGCCTGTGATGCAAGATAAAAGAACTTCCTTTCTCATAGTTCTATATAGCATTGTCAAGAAAATAGGCTAAAGGAATAAATTCATGGTTTCCATTACTTTGAATTGTCATTCATATTTGGACTCAGGGAAAGCAACCTGGAAATTTGAAAAGATTTAATCAAAATAGTGAAACTGTACATTTTTGCATATTTTGAAGCTGTATTTGGCAGCAGCAGAAGTTCAGTTATCAACATATCCACGTGCATATTGTTTCTAAACAAACCTGTTTGTGAAAGCGGCTACACACTTGAATCATGCCAGAAGAGTAATTGTGCACTTGCTGTGCAAATTTTAAAGTAGGATTTTGCAGTTATAAAGATTCCATACATATTTGGTCTCCTCTAGTACAAGTTAAAGAATCCCTGTGGCAGCTAGAAATCAGCAGGCAACAGCACAGCAAGATGCTGCTTTGGTAGTCCTTATTCAGATACTGTTTATCCATATGTAAATCTAGAGTAAGTCAAGGCACTTGAATTACCGGTGTAAACAAATGTAGTGTTTTGACCTTTAGTACTTGTTTCTACACAGTGGGATTGCAACAAAAATAAACAAAGTAAAAATACCTAGTTTATATTTTAAAACAAAAAATTATCCCTTATGTAAACAATTTCCTTAGGATTCAGGAAGAATTCAATCATATTGTAAAGCAGAGACAAATTCAACCAGAACACTCAGAACTTGTGAAGCATTAAGTGGGAAACACATTTATTATTTAATTTATTTCACATTACCATTTTTCAAGTGGCACTTGCAATGGGCAGCCTTTTTCACCACTAAGTATCACAAGGCACCTTTTTTCTTCTGAAACAGGATTGACAGCTTCAAGTAAATACCTCTTTAATAGTAGTGCATCCAGAGAGGATGATTGTTTGGACATAGGTACCATGATAAATGTATGCAAGCTACTCCAGGACCTCTAAATTATTCCCAAGAGCAAAGATGGCCTGAAAAGTTATGCAGATTCCTTACTTTTCAACATTTATCTGTAAAATCATTAATCTTGAAATTATCAGTTTGATTTATTAATAAAATACTTATAAAAGGATACATATAAAGAGTTTAAGGAAACTGACTTTCTAAGAAAACAAATTCTGTCAGTTTGCTGGACACAAACACCACACCACACTCCCCATCCAGCTATAGTTCATCCCACCACAGTTCATCCAGCTATGAAGATATATAGATAAATTCCCTTATCTTTTTATTTAAAAAGTCCTGCTGAATTAAAATAAGATAGTAGATTTTTTAAAAATCCATTTAGAAGGAGTGATCCCTTGGGAAGGATAAACTGACACTTGACTGCAGAATTGCTCTGGATACACAAACTAGTTTGTCAGTTTGTCCTTGAAAGAAATTGTTTTCCTTAATTTTGAATGCCAAAATCAGTGAATCATATACAAACTAGTTCAGATGATGAAGGACTTAAAAAAAATTAAAATGCTTCCTCATGCCCTCAAAAGAAGAAAGCTAGATTCAAGGATTTGAAAACTGTTAGAAATAAATTTAAAGTTTTACAGTACCATCCACAGCAGTTTTAGTGCTAATGCATCCATGTAGTAAAAAATAAATTAATAAAGTCCTGTACTTACCATAATTTCAGTTTTTCTGTCTCCACCAGTCTGCTAAGTAGTATGCACTGTACTAGAGTGAGTAAAAGATGCTCTTTGTCCTTCACTGTGAATGTTTTTTAAGAGAGCGTATGTGGTCTAACCAGCTATCAGCATGAAAAGTTATCAGCAACAGCATATGAAGAGCTATCAGCAATATTGTTTTGCACATTATCAGAGACCTAACAGAATTTTAAACAGTATTTGTTTGGGTTATGTAGCACTACTGTGAAAGATGAATAAGTTTTATTCCTTCATTTAATTACTTCCATGATTTTCATGAAAACAAGGTCTATGCTGATGATAACATTATAGAGATATTTTTTCAGTAATCTTTGACTGAATTAAAAAGGCAAATATATTTTTGGTTTTGTTTTTCATACTCAGGGTTCCTGAATTTACATATATATAGGCTTTACTATCTACACCATGCATGTCTCCTTCTGACCCAGACTTTCATGGACGTTTAGAATCTGAAGGAATTTTCTGTCTATAATAGATTGAACAATATCTCTATCAATCAGCCTTTAATTATTCAGCTCTGCATAGCTGATACTGTCAGAAAAATAGGATTTTCCTGGATTGACAGGGTATTAAAGTTCTGTAGTGCTGCAGACTTCCTGTGCACAAAAATTAAAAGAAGAAGGGAATGTGGCCATAAACTTCAGGGACCTAGATCTAGAAAAAAACCAAAAACTAAAACAAAGACTTAATGAAAAGGAGTGAAAGAAGGAACAAGGGGAGTGAAGTCCTGGCTAATACAGGAAAGAGGGTACTGCTGTATCTTGGTGATCTAACTTCTACATAAATATCATATGAGTTTTTAGTAAGCAATTTTCTCAGTATGAATCAATGGGGGATAAATAAATATGATTGTAAAATAACAGAAAGTACTATATCTGTGTCAGAATCAAGGTTTAAACTGCATTCTGTGGGGAAAGCAGGATTTCCTTAAAATTTCAGTGCTATAGCACTTAGATTCTTATAAGGGCAATTAGCAAACATACTACCTATTTTCCTAAAACCAGGAAATCACCAGTGCATCTACATGCTCATTTTCTTGAGCACCAAAGTATGTAACTCTAAAAACAAATTTGAAAAAAATATTTGAATGAGAAAACATTAGAATATGTAGCTACATCTAATGTAGGTTTCTCTAGAGCAGGATTATATCTGAGTAAATTATTACCTGTTTTACAAAGTTTAGCTGGCATTTAAGGCAGAGGTAATACAGTTTATTTTTTTAGTCTAGATTTCAACGGAGTATTTCATGTGATGTCCTTTGTTGAATTTTAAGTAACAGGAATTAGGAGAAGATGTGACCTATCAGAAAGACTGCAAAGAAAAGAAGGACATGTTTAAAGCTACATCACTTTAGCAGAAAGGGAATTACTGATTTTAACTGGGATTACTTGCAGTGTTCTGCAGGAATCAGTCATGGGTCTGATCCTGTCTGATCCATTACTTGCGTCAGGAATCAGGTTCAAGAGCTGGGCCTATACTGATGTTGTCTGAAGGTGTTCTAAACTGAGTGGTTCTCATACTCAGGAGAATCAAGTGGTTGTACAGGAAGGAGGAGAAGAGTTTCTCTATTGGAGTGATAGAACTCAACCAAATTTTAGTAACAAAGTCATATACTTAAGGCTAGAAAGAAGATTATTTTGCTTTGTGCCAGGGAGACAATGAGTCACTGGCATGAACATGCACGTGTGAAAAGTACATGTCATTTGAGTGCAGATTAGGTAAGTGATTTTTGGGAGAGGCAGGAAAAGAATTTGTGCAGAGGATTGATGAGGGCTTGTTTAGAGTCTTGTGTGCAGCTCTGGTCAACTATGCTGAGTGACCATGTGAAGACTTACAGTATGAGTAGGACTTCCTTACTTCTGAAAAGATGCTGAAAGAACTTACCTTGGTTAACTTAAGAAAGTGGAGATGAAAGATTATGACAAGGTCTGTAAGTATCAGGGAAGAAGGAGTATTAATAAAAAAAAATAAATGGGATTGCAACTACATTTAAAGTGGGAATTGTATTAAAAGTTTTATTTATTTATATTCATTCATATTAAGAAATTATCTTCCAAAGGACATAGAGGAGAAAGGAGATCAGTAAGGCTTGCATGTGCTACATGAGCCATTTAGGAAAGACATTTAATAACAGGACAGGGAGAATTCTATTGTTAGGAAAAAAATCTTCTTATCAGAGACAGATTACTAACTGTACTGGAAAGATGCTTGGTCACCATGTCTGCTCACACTGCATGTTAAATCTTAGATTATGGTAGGTTACCCTTGACCCATCCTCTTTGTACATTTTTTAAAGCAGGAATGTTTTCATGTCCAGGTCTTTAGGATTTGCTCTGTTTCCTTATGTCTGATAGGTCTACTCTTGGTGGAGAGTTCTGCTGCTCCCACTGTGAGACAAAAACACAAGATCTTCACCAAGAGGTGCACAGTGCAGTAAAAAGCCTGTCATGTTTGAGGCTTTCTGAAATGTTCCGGAAGGACTGCAGGAATGCTAAGCACACATGTGTTCCAGCCATTTGGAATATCCTGTGTTCATACTTAGGAACATTAATTAGTGGAAGCTTTTTAGCAGAAACCTGTTACCACTCCTGTGGTCTGAAAGGACTATTTATAGTGTCAAGACCAGTGAAAGGCATTCTTTTTGGTCTAATTTTTGTAGCACGGTAGATTTTTGTGGTTCACTGTTTTCTCTCCTGCTTTCTTTTTTGATCTTTAATCTTGGGTACTCAGAGTCTTTAGAGTCACTTGTGGTAGGCAGGAGGAAAGTATGGAATGTTTCATGGGACTTTTCCAGATCTAGACTGCTGCTGTGCAAGGGGCTAATATCATTGATCTGATGCCACCTACTATTTCTGTATTTCCAAACCTCTCATATATCTTTGTTATTAAACCGTTTTCATTTGTCTTGCTTCCAAGGGGATCTTCTGATGTGTAGTAGTGTAACTAACATGGTTACCTTCTCCTCAAAGGGGATGCTGATTTCTCTTTGTTTTCCCAAGTTAGCTACCTTTGTAAATGATACCTCTTTGAGAACTACCCTTCCTCCTCATTCCAAACAAATTTTCTAGTAATTGTCTGCTGTGTTCAAAAATCACTGAGGGAGACAGACAGGTAAGTTCAGTGGCAACGCAATTGCATCAGCCTGTTTCCTTGTTTTGGAAGTTCTGCAAAAAATATGGATAGTAATAGGAAAATTCTTCTATCCCTTTGTAATGCGTCTCTGATTTCACATAAAAGCTTTAACTCATTGACAGAGTCAAGATACAATGATGGACTATTCTGCAAATATTGTGAGGAGCAAGCATAATAGTTCTAGTGAAGCTGCATGTCTTCATAAACATCTTGGGGATCTCTGTCATGAATTTGATGTAAAACGTAGGGCTGAAATAAATCTCCAAGAGCATTTTGCTGAAGATAATGACTCCTCGAAATTCTTCTCTAACAATGTACCACCTATCAAATGATGTGATAGACAATATTCTTATAATTGTGCTGGATTTGAGTTCTTGAAAATCAGTTTGAAAATGTGATAGAAATAATAATGAAAAAACACTGATAAAGGGACACTCCATTGACTACCAAAGATGGAGTATTCATGTTCTAATGACACCCACACACAAATAAAAGGTTCACCACAGCTACTGTATCAGCACATATTTGTTAATATGTTTATAGTTTATTACATTGTTTTGATTACAGGTCATTTAAGCTGCAGGTACTTTCAAATCATGCCATTCCACTGTTCTGGTGTAGCTAGCTGGCCAGCAGAAACTGTGATTTGTGGAACCGGTTTGAAATCCATTAATGTTTTCTAAAAAAAGATGAAAAATAGTGAAGAAGTGATAGAATATAGTACCTACAACATGTATATTTGATCAAAATTTAAAAGTAATTTTACTTTCATATCTCACTTAGGTCATGATTTTATTGTGTCCCAAATATTACTTATTATTTATGTAATGTAAAAGAATTCTGATGAGGAACGATTGTGTGCCATGTGCTCTGGGATGACCCTGCTTGAGCAAGGAAATTCCACAGTGAGCCATTCCAACCTGACTCATTCTGAGAGCCTGTGATTCTGTGAAGGATGAATGAAAACTCATAGTGTGATTTTCAGAAGACTTAACTATCAGACTTCTGCTCCAAGACTGAGAACTCAATATGTCTGAAACCATATAAATATCAGAAGCTGAAGTTAGGTTAATATTTTTTTTTCTATGCCATACCAGAGGAAACATTGGTGAATATGTGCATGTCATGGATGATCATTGTGATGTTTGCTCTCATGGCTGAAGAGGAACATGTTAATGATACAGTACAGGAATAAAATTGAGCTGCTTATGAAGTTTGTTTTTATTTTAATAACACCAGCTTCATTGAATCAAGCAAAGGCTGACTTCATTGTTCTGAACAAGAGGGCTAAGAGGCACTGGCCTAAGGAATGACCAGGAGTAGGGAAACACATAGAAATATGTTCCTATAATAGTTTCTGATCCTGCAAAAATTGATTCTTCAGAGACTTCTTGAGAAAGTCTGACTATATACCTTTAATACCCTTCCATTTATTTGTGTTGAGGTTTTAAAATGCATATTTACTTTTGGTATGCCCATTGAGTTCAGGATAGGTCTTCAGTCTGTCTAAAATCTACCACTTGCTGGTTTATTTAATTTATGGTACTTATACCTGTCCTTTTGATGATCTTCTATATCTGTATCATATTTTTCTCTCAATGTTATGTTTTTCACCTGTGGAATAACTTCTGGAATAAGTAGCTCTAACAGTCTGGAGATATGGTGCTGTGGGAAGGTGTTTGTAATATCCATACATTGGGCTGTTAAGTCTTGCTGGCCATGTTTTCTTCAGGGTGCTTCACAGGTGAAATACTAGATGTAGCAGAGATCTACTGAAGCTGAGAGAGGGCAGTAGAAATCTTCTGATATATATTTTTGGTGCAGGTGGAGGACAACTTGCAAGACTTACCATCAAGTAATTTCAGTGGGGAAACATTCAATGTTTTTCTCTATTTTTCCACCTCTTTTCCTCTTGTGACCTCTCAAAAGATAAGAGTCTTATGGCAACATGCTAAGTATAAAACTTACTTTTTTTCTGGGCATGAAATCTACTACTGTTTTCAGTAGGTAAAGAAATTTGATTTTGCCTTCCCGTATTGGAGACCAGAGCACCATCATCATCATCATCATCATCATCATCATCATCACAATCATCATCATCATCATTATGTAATAAAATTTAATAATAATAATTTATAAATTATTATTTATAAATATAAATTTATAATTTAATAAACCCCAGCAACCAAAGACCCCACCAAAAGCCTGTTACAAAACTGTACTTAGGCATTTCTTAAAAATATTTCTTCAAGCTGAAAGTTTCAAATCTGCTGTAACACTAGATTTGTTTGATTTCTTTTTTAGTGTTCTATTTATCAAGTCTTCAGTCTCTTAAAATGTTTTAATATTTTTTTCCTAGAAAATAATTCTCTTCCCTCTCATTAAGAAATAAGCTTTTGATGAGTAGCCTGACTGGAGATGAAATCTGGGTTTTCTGAGAACTATATTTTTAGTCTATTCTTATCCAGAATTCTATTTTAATCTCAATTTCTGTAATATTACATTATTTGTCAAAACATTCAAATGCCAATCTAACCATTCATATGTTCAATACACAGTGGTTGATCAAAGGTGGTATCAAATCACAGATTTAAGTGAAATATGTAAGTGAACTTACCCATCAACTGCATCAACTGCATTTCTGAAATGCCCCAAACATTGGCTGAGCATTTATTCTGAACTGCAGTAACCCATTTAAAGAGGCTGCTTACCTGGTTTGGAGGAGCATAACTATTTCCCCTCTTCACAGGGCCGTCTTTCAATGCTTTCTCCCTGGCAAGGTCTTCCATCAGGTCCTGGTGCAGGATTATTGCACTGGCGAGTTCGAATGCTCTCTCCATTGATGCAGGTGGACCAGGCACTCCAACAGCTCCAGCCTCCATCAGTCACAACTGGTATTAAGACATTATACAGGATTAGGCCATCAACCTCTTTCAAGGTGGACCATGATTCAACTCAGTTATGGTGATTCTGCAGATCATTGCAGACTCCTGAACACAACCCATTACAAAGATTCGGCTTTTAAAAGTATGTCTGCAGCAATGCTTAAGAGCCCAGGGCCTTCAACGTTTTTGTCATGCTAGGAAACAAGCTCTAAGGTCCATTTTGGACACCTGTGCATTAAAAACCTGGCCACAGAGAATGAATTTACTGCACAGTAAATTTTTTACATTGTTGGTTGTGGAACTGCATTCTTTCCCCTTTTCCACAACCTAATATTAAACTAGCACAGGAATTGTGAAACATGATCATGTGCTAGCAGATATCAAGCATTTGCAGAAAACTGAAAACAAAATAGTTTAAGACATGGTGAGGTTGCTATTTCCTGAAATCAGTTTACCAGTATGGCACTGGGCTTCAATAATACTCCTGGTGTACCTAAATGAACTTTGTGTTGTTCCAAGACACAGTAATGTTTGTGGGACAGTGAACTCCAAATTAGAGTACCCTTTTTGTGGAATGAACCCAGTAACTTACTTTAATTTCCACATCTTGCCCTTGAGCTTTGACAGCAGTAGGTATAATGAAGTGCTATGAAATGTTTCTGTTCTTATGAAGGCTCATTTTGTCAGGATATTGTTACAACAGATATGCTCATTTTAGTTTGTTTGGAGTATTTACTTACCTTTCACTAATGTAGATTTAGGAATTTGACAAGCAATTCCCTTAAAATAACTTGAGCACAGGCATGTACAGACTCCATCTACCAGCACAAGGGTGCCTCCGTTTTTACAGGGTACACATTTACACACACTGTATTCAGTAATGTAGTCTTCAATTGCTCTTTCCAAATTTTGTTTCTTTAAATATGCATCTCTCATCTTAACTGGAACAAGTGTATGTATTGGAGAAGGCTGTAGAAGAAAAAAGCCCATGTATAACACACTTTTCCAAAGTTATGAATCCTTTTGATATAACCATCACTAGAATAAAAAACTGAAGAAACAGTTAAGATGAAGACAATGCGTGAAAGTTCATGATAAACTTGGAGTCTCACCTTCATCTTAGAACAAAAGCTTTCAAACTGTAAAAAGCCACAGGAAGCTGTACTTACCCGTTGCTGTATCACTACTGGAGCTTCTACCAAAGATTTAGCCCACTGTATGTAATCCTCTACATCAACTGCTTTGGATCCTCGTAGTAACATTTCTTTGATTTTAACCGAAAAGTCAATCTTCCCCCCCTCAACTAAGGAAAGGACATCATCAATGACAGCATTGTCATTCATTTCTACTGCAGAAAAAACCAAAAGAGTATAAAGAAGGATGTTTAATGTCCATGCATCAGGAAAACAGCCAGCCAGCCCCTCTCTGTAAAATGATTATAGAGAGAACTCTTAGTTGTAGCAGAATTCAATATCTCTTTGCTCATACCTCTTATGTGGGAGTAAATATTTTATTTTGCAATTAAATTAGAAAACCCTAGATCTGAAAGAAAAAGGGTAGATAGGACAACCTGACACACCTTATGCAGATCACAGTCCTTTGATGTCTAGCAAAAGATAATGAGTAATTCCACTGTATCCCCTGAGTTAAACCAAAATAGGGCAGAAGTTAGAACAGTAGGAATAGTTCATAATTAAAATGCAAGAGAAGAGCACTGGAAATAATTGCCTCTTATGTGCTAAGTAGTAAATATCCTGCCTTTTTACAATTTTTATTCCTTGTGAAACAGCCCATCTTCAGACACATAAAGGAGCAGAGGACAACAATGACAAGCAGAGGAACACAAAGGGTAATCAGAGAAAGGGAGCCCTTGCTTTGACTCCTCCCAGGCCTATTCCAGCAGAGCCATTAGCCCCAGAGGATGGGGCTGAGGATGAATCAACAGCAAGATGAGTCGATAAAAGGGCTCTCTGGATGCAAAGAGCAGCATTTTGGGATTGCATGAACTTGAATACTTAGCATGTATTTACAGGAGTGCCATTGGAAAGGTACTCACACACATTTGAAAGGGATTTCAAGGTGGCTTTTAGAGGAACAAATTTGAGAAAATAAAGGGATAAAGACAAAAACAGGGGACTGATTGCATGTAGAAAAATGACGGATCTGTGAGCTTCTCTGCTGTGTACTGTCCTTCATCTTTGCAGTCTGTCCTGTCTTACCATTAAATTCTATTCTAACTCTTTCCTAGGGAGAAGGGACTCTATTCTGGGCACATGCATGTGTATAGAGCCCTGTGTGCCAGTATTTAGAGCTGGACAAGGGCTGTCAGGCATCTGGCTTTTGTGGTGGTAACAACTGGAGCAAGTCACAATACATATGCCAGTGTGTGATGACCAGTGGGTGTCAAGGTAGACTAGCAGGTGAGTATAGAACAAGTGGCTTGGGAGCCAAGTACCAGAGCAGCTGTTTCTGTGGCCTAGATCTGGTGGCTTTCTGTGTTGTGGTGACAGCAGAAGTCAGCAAGGTATGACCATCAGATGTCATCTACCTGGTCTTCTGTAAGTCCTTTGATACAGTCCCACATGACTAGCTGGAGACATATGTACCTAAAGGGTGGCCTTTTTGGTGGATAAGAAACTGGCTGGATGGGCACAGCCAGAGGGTTGTGGTCAATGGCTCTGTGTCAGGATGGAGGCTTGTGATGGGTGGTCTCCCTTAGGGCTTTATTTGGGACCAATGCTCGTCAGTACCTTCATCAGTGATTGAGAGTGGGGTCAGGTGCACCCTCAGAAAGTTTCCAGATGAGACAAAACTGATCCACTGACACAACAGAAGGATTGGATTCCATCCTGAGACATCCAAACTTGAGAAGTGAGCCCACAAAAATGTCATGAAGTTCAGCAGGTCCAAGTGCAAGATGTTGCACCTGGGTCAGGAAATAGCAGGCCTGAGCACAGACCAGGTGAACTCATGGAGAGCAGCCCTGCCCAGAAGGGCTGGGGGTGCTGGTGGGTGGGAGGCTGGACATGCCCTGGCCATGGCACTCACAGCCCAGAGAGCCAAACGTGTCCTGGGCTGCATCCAGAGCCCCGTGGGCAGCAGGGCAAGGGAAGAGATTTTGCCCCTCCACTCTGCTTTCATGAGATCCCACCTGTGTTCAGCTCAGGGGTCTCCACCACAGGGAAAGATGTGCACTCTGTAGAGCTATCCTAGTTTGACCAGCCCAAGGAAGTGAGCTGGCTGGGTTTGAGATTGGCATTTTATTGGACCAATGGGAAAGCATTTTCTAGTTGTTATTCCCTTTGAAAGAAGCCCGGGCAGGTCTCTTTGCTCCCGGC
>VXBS01007635.1:174286-190411 GCA_013400255.1 Sitta europaea | reverse complement strand
AGTCTTATTACTTTTAAGCTTAAGCCTGCTTTACTCTTAATAAAACCCTTTGAAATTGGCAAAATTAAACCAAAACAAAAATTGGTGTTTCCGCCCGGTTTCAAATTGAAACCTCGACAAGAGTAAGTCCAGAGGAGGCCACAGAAATAGAGTGCTGGAAGATCTTTCCTATGAAGGACAGGCTGAGAGAGATAGGGTTGTTCTTTTTGTTGCAAAAGAGAAGGTTCTGGGGAGACCTCATTACAGTGTTACAGTAATTGAAGGGGGTTATAGAGAGAGAGGATGGCAATATTTGTACTTGGTTAGATAGTGACAGAGCAAGAAGGAGTGGTTTTTGAGTAAAAGAGGAGAGATTTAGGTTAGATGATTGAAGAAATTTCTTTACTCAGAGCACAGTGAAGCAATGGAACAGATTACCCAAAGAAACTGCCTCATCCCTGTAAGTGTTCAAGGCCAGGTTGGATGGGGCTCTGGACAGCCTGATCTCCTGTGTTGAATCCCTTTCCAAAATGATGTCTTGGAACTAGATGATCTCTAACCAACCTGAACCATTCTGATTTTATGTCTCCAGAGTGAGACAAGTGGAGCAGCTGGATACTGGGTTTCTAAGCCAAATACCAAAGAGACCNATTAAAACCTTTGAAATTGGCAAAATTAAACCAAAACAAAAATTGGTGTTTCCGCCCGGTTTCAAATTGAAACCTCGACAAGAGTAAGTCCAGAGGAGGCCACAGAAATAGAGTGCTGGAAGATCTTTCCTATGAAGGACAGGCTGAGAGAGATAGGGTTGTTCTTTTTGTTGCAAAAGAGAAGGTTCTGGGGAGACCTCATTACAGTGTTACAGTAATTGAAGGGGGTTATAGAGAGAGAGGATGGCAATATTTGTACTTGGTTAGATAGTGACAGAGCAAGAAGGAGTGGTTTTTGAGTAAAAGAGGAGAGATTTAGGTTAGATGATTGAAGAAATTTCTTTACTCAGAGCACAGTGAAGCAATGGAACAGATTACCCAAAGAAACTGCCTCATCCCTGTAAGTGTTCAAGGCCAGGTTGGATGGGGCTCTGGACAGCCTGATCTCCTGTGTTGAATCCCTTTCCAAAATGATGTCTTGGAACTAGATGATCTCTAACCAACCTGAACCATTCTGATTTTATGTCTCCAGAGTGAGACAAGTGGAGCAGCTGGATACTGGGTTTCTAAGCCAAATACCAAAGAGACCTCAAGGTTCTGGGTTTGACTGACATCTGTTTGCATATGAGTGCATTTCTGTCTAAGGCAACTGGAGGTAAGAGGATCTAACAGCCAATTACTGGATTGACTGAGCACCTAAGACCAGCCCCTGGAGACACCACAGGGTATGTATCTTGGTGTGCACTAGCAATGGGAATGGAGCTGTGGGCCTGGTGTTAATATATGTCTTTCATTAACAGGAGAGGCTAACAAAACAGTTGCTGGTTCAACTGGGTATTTAAGGTCAGCTGCTGGAATTGTCTGTACTGATTATACATAAATATTATGGTGAGACTGAAATACCTGAGGCTTGTGTTGCCTTGGAAAAGGTGGCCTCCAGAGGACTCTCCTAACACTCAACCATCCTGTGACTCTGTAATATTCCCCACTAAAACACTTTCTCCTTGATTAGATGGAGAGGAGAAGAGTAAGAAGCCATTTGTGCCATTCGTGTTTGCCTGAGCGCTGTCTGTATTTCTGGCCAGTGACGTATATGTATGTATGTATGTATGTATGTATGTATGTATGTATGTATGTATGTATGTATGTATGTATTTATGCATCATGCTGGTGTGTTCATGTGTGTGCATGCTGGGGACACATTCTCAGGCTGTCTTGTCTTGGGATCATGGAATAATGTGAATCTCGCTTTTATTTCTCTACTGGTTTTATCTTTTCCCTAACAGCAATAACTATATTGATTATTCAGGGGAAGCAACTGGTATTATCTTTTCGTAAGCAAAAAACACAAATCAAGGATATACTTACATTTCTCCTTCCTGTAAATATTTTCACATTTACCACTATCAACATTAAAATTGGCTTGTATGTTTTTATAGGCAATATTAGCATCTAAGTGATAGCCAAGGCATTTTTTCACATCTTCTACAGTGATTCCTGGAAGTAGAAATAGGTAATTAGATAGATTGAGTAAGCATAAATAGCAAAACATTATTATTCTTACAGAATACATTTCAGGGCTGTTAGAAATGTTTGTGGCTTTCTTCCCATTTATCTTTTATTTTTTCTCTTGTCTGTATTACATATGTTTATGTAATAAATATGAGGATGACTGTAATTGAAGTGCCTGAACAGAGGCCAGTGAGATCTCTGGTGACTAGGAAAATACAAGAAATGGATTTCTGTTTTCCTTTATCTAGTTGAAGGCAGGTCTTCCTTTATGAACTATTTTTTTCTTTTTATTATATTGAAATTTTGTCTTTTGCTCAATATTTAATCTTTTTCTATACTACTATACTACCACTGATCTCTTAAAAATATGCTTTTGCCATTCATTCTAATCCTCCTCTACTCATTATTGTTTCCAACAACTGCTTTCTCCTTTTTGAACCCAAACATATCATCTGCAACTTCTGAGTTGTGTTCAGAAAGAATTTTGCTTGAAATTCGGACTTAAAAAATCCAGAACTACAATCTTGAGGTTCTGAACAGACCAATAGTGGGAAATGAAGGTGACATATTTGTCTCATGTCCCTTTTTACAGCCTGAATATTTGATAGTAATACTGTTATTGGTGCTGCAAGCAACAGGTGCTTATTTTCTGATCTCCAAAATCAATGTGAGAATTGCCTTTTCTCACATTTTCCAGTGTGATCACTTTAATCCAGCACAAACCTGCGTATATCTGAACTGCACATGAGGGAAGATTAAATTTTTACTTTCTTATTTTAATCTGGGCACGGAATATTCCAGTGTGAATACTGAAAGCTGTGAAACCAGTTTCTACACACTCATGTGCTCCATGTGGTTTCTAGAAAGCACTTCAATTTATTCCTTTTTTTTTGTCACTACCACACTCTTAGAGTGATTGTACCACAAAAAGGTACTAACTACCAAATAGGATTTAGGTTTTAGGTGGGTTTTCTAGTCTCTGGAGATCTCCTGTGTGTTGGACACTCCAATACTTGTGAATCATGCAATTATTGCTGATGTATTCACGAGGTTTGTTTAAGATTTTTTGGCCTCTCAGTCACAGACATAGATCAGAGATTTCAAATGGTTCTGTAAGTTATACAAGGGTGACTCTTTTCTCTGGTAACTGATGTAATTCTTAAATGTCACTGGTGTGTCACAAGCAGCATGCACTGAACTGTGCTGTTCTCAGTATTTTTTCACATACACAGATCCACACATTTCTTTGAAAGTGTGGGAACTTGGTCAGCATGTTCCATAGAAAGCTTACCTAGTCGAGACATAGCATAATTATCCAGCACGTAAACAAGTTCATATTTTCCTCCTACAGTTCCAGAGACTGCATAGTGAGTTCCATAATCTTCTAAGAATTTGAAATATTCCCCCTTCTCATATTCAGCAGGCAGAAATTTTAAATCATCAAGGAAACTATCTGTGACACGGACATCTCTACTCCGAATTTGGAACCTTCCCAGCTGAATCTGTCCTTTTATGTGCAGAAAGGTTTGGTTCTGAATGCAGGGAGAAGAAAAGAGAAGAGAGTGCCATTCTGGTATGCAGCAGGGCACAAAAATCTATTTTCCTTGTAAAGAAGCTGCAGTGCTTTTCAACATGGCATTCAATCTGGCATTATGGAAACGGGAAAAACTTGTTTTATAAAACGTAAAAACCTCTCCAATCTGAACTGAGGAAGCAGCAAGAGAGTTATTTTAGTTCTTCCAATTTCGCAGAACTCTTCCCTTACTCATTTCAGTGAGGCCATTATTATTTATTTGACAGCAGGACTCTTGAAGCCCTATGCCTACCGAAAAGTGGCTTTCTGACTTTCATAACATTGAAAAGTAGTTCTGCATGTCTTGCTAAATAGCAGAAGCTTCCCACTCAGTTGAGATGGAGTTTCCTCTTTGTTTGCAGTCAGAGCAGACCTAAGTTCTCTCTCTTTTTGGATGACTTCTCTGTTAGACTATCAGAAGGAAGGGTAGAGTGCCAATTAAAACCAAAACCCTCCTGACTGTTAGAAAGAAGGGCACAGTTTCAATTAAAAACAAAAAAAACCAAACCAACATCATAAAAAGAAAATTAATGAGGGAAAAGATCATATTATGTATTTGAGCCATACATACATTGTAAATCTAGGAATAGCAATTGATATTTTTGTAAATTACACTCCAGGTGATTTCATATCATGTTCTAAATTGGGATCTAGCTACTGCCCATAACTTGGGAAATAAAATATCGTGAAATAGTCACACTTAAGACTCAGAGAATGCCTTCCAAACCTCGTCATCATTTGCCATATTTGTGTGCCTCCCTTAATAGTAGTATGTAAAAGGGACCTAGCACCTGACCATCACATTGCCTAGCACCATTTAAAGGATCTTAAGCTGCTGACTCAGATGCTGCCTAAGACTGGCAGAAACCTTGAGGCACCTAAATCACTGTGAGGAAATTTTTGTAGGTGCAATATTCCTGCAAACCAGCATACACAGATTATTTCTCTCCAGGTGCCTCCAGGCACCTCCAGGATTCTGACTTAAACTTTCAGGTGGGCCTTGGAAGGATCTCATGCAGGAACTGTCATTCCACTACCCTGCAGCCCCTAACTTTGCAGTGATAGAATTCTGCTTTTGACAGACTCAATCTCTGAACTGATCTCAGCAAGAATTTGAGTCCATAACTCCTATTACAAGCCACTAGGCTTTAAGCAAACATTAAAACCCCCTAAAGTATAGAGATTGATCTTTTATGTCTGAGAAGATTCATGGTTTGAGGTCTAAATGGTTTGTTTCAATCCCAAGAAAACTCATACCAGGTCAAAGGCAATGCTGGATTCAGTTTATCTTTATAGTGCAGATTTTTGTCTTCAGCATTGTTTTAATTAATCAGTGATAAAAATTAGCTAAGCTTTCCCTTATATCTATTTGACCTCCAGAGGGTCCTAGACAAGAAGACTGACAAACTTGAAAATTTTAATTAGCTGAGGCAAATCCAGTATTCTTCGCACACAGTGCACTTCAGCTCTATGGAGTTGGTATGCCTTGTTTATGTTATATTGTAATCCAGACCTGGGCATAAAGTGTGGAAAAGATATGTGTCCTGATCAGTTAATTCCATTACCATGCAGCTGCTAGATTAGGCCATAATATCGTGTTCTCCTCATTTTGGCTGGGGGAAAAGTTAATTTTCTTTGCAGTGACTAGCATGGGTCTGTGTTTGGGTTTAGTGCTGAACACGGGGGCGATAATACAGAGATGTTTTTGTTACTGCTGAACATTGCTTACACATAGCCAAGACCTTTTCTGTTTTTGTACTCCTGTGCTGGCAAGGAAGTTGGGGGTACTTGGGAGGTTGGGGGACACATGGCTGGGACAGGTGACTCAAATTGATCCAGGGGAGTTTTCATACCATATGATACTTGGCTCTGTATATAAAGTGGATTGAAGAAAGAAGAAAGGGGGGATGTTTGGAATGACGACATTTGTTTTCCCAAGGAATGTTACACATGATAGATCTCTGCTTTCCTGGAGATGCCTGAACACCTGCCTGCCTGTGGGAAGCAGTGACAGAATTCCTTCTTTTGTTTTTGCTTGTGCACATGGGTTTTGCTTTACTGTTAAACTGTCTTATCTCAACCCATGGGTTCTCTTGTTTTTACCCTTCCCACTCTCTCCCCGAGCCTGCTGGTGGGGGAGTGAAGGAGCAGCTGTCTGGGGCTTGTTTGCTGCCTGGAATTCAACCACAACATGTCTAGCATCACTTTTAGTGGTCTATCTCACTTTGACCTTGCTAAATGTTAAGGCTACTTCTTTACTATCAAATAAAATGGGGTAGGGTCTTTCACCTATTTCAGAGGGCAGGAATAAGTATGGCTTATGCACTTATGCAATCTCAAAGTGGACTTGCTTTTCTCCAGACTGTCTGGAAGAACATTCCCTTCAAACATGCTGTAGGGAAATGCAGGATGGGCATTGCTTATGAGAACTAGCACTGACTAAAGTCGTGGCAGCATGCTAGTAAAACTGTGGGTTATTGTGTACCAGTGCTAGTGCTCATGCCTTATAGCCCTGGCTAGTTTATTAGTACAGATGTACCCAAATGTCTGAGATCTGACCTGTCAGTCATTATTCCTAAATTTTATTTTGTGTTTGTGTAGTGTAGGCCTACTCAGTGGCAATTTTTCATCACAAGACTTGATCAATTTGCCCATTCTGCACTATATCAGAGCTGCTCTTTAATCAGGATGACACAGATCTGATCTTTCTAACACCAAGCCCCTGATGAAGATGCTTGCTTGTCAAAGATAAACAGTGGGAAAAAGAAGATACTTTGAATTGCCATTTGGCCATGTCTGAAATCTTAACCCTATTGTCACCAGTATTTAATTGTTTTAAAAATAAATTTTAAAAAATCAGAACCTGACTAGAATACTTAGATTATTATAGCCTAATTCTAACACAGCATAAACTGTACCATTTGTAAAATAGTTACACTAAAACCTTTAGAAGAATTAATCTCACCCTTTCTGTGTAGCTTTGCAGGACAGAATCAAATGTATAATTCTTCCTGTAGTCATATTTGAAATTTCCTTCTGAAGCATTTTTACTTCCATCAGTAGGTGTGTATTTCAGAGAGAAGTCAGCACTAAAATATTTCTGTTTTTCTATGTAAACCTCTCGTAACATTTTCACACGATCATGGTAGTACACAGATGAGAAAGTTTTGTCTGCTTTTGTCTGTGAAAAGATAGAAAAAAGTTTTATGGGAACAGGCAGTAGTAGAAAAATGTAAGTGGCACTTTAAAGTTGTACTTTTTACAAAGTGTATCTCAATGCATTTTCTAACAGCTCTTTTCCATTTTAAACCAAAACAAATGGGAATAGCATTCCCTCCACAAAATACCTCATCAGGATCAGTTCAGTGCTTCAAAAGTGAACAGAAAACTGCAATGACAATAATTTAGTGAATATTAAATCTCAGCATGTAACCCTGTCAAATTAATTTAGGTCTGTCAACAGTCCCTTGACATTGTCTGCAGCTTCCTTGTGAGGAAAGAGGAGCGGCTGACTCCAATCTCTTCTCCCTGGTGACCAGAAACAGGACCTGAGGGAATGTCCTGAAGAAGTGTCAGGGGTGTCAGGGAAGGTTTAGGCTGGATATTAAAAAAGTTTCTTCTCCCAGAGGGTGGTTGACCACTAGAACAGACTCTCCTCTAGAACAGCACCAGCCAGATAGAGCTCAAAGAAGTGTTTGGACAATGCTCTCAGGTGCGACCCTTGAGGTGTCCTGTGCAGATCCAGGAGCTGGACTCAGTGATCCTTGTGGGTCCCATCCAGCACAGGAGATTCTATGACCCTGTGTGAGGAATAATAATCTCTCCTAAAACACAGTTAAGATTTGCTAAAAGATCCTGACTTCTGAAGTAAGTGTGAATTATGATTCTGCCTTCTTTTCTTACAGAAAGCAATAATTCAGAATGCCTATTTGTGTTGTTTATTTCAGTAAACTTTAGCAGAACATCACATTGTAGCAACTGAAAATTGTTGCACATCAAACCCAAACATAACCAGAGATCTCTGGGTCAGATTTTTTCATTTTGAGAAGAACCTGGTTTAAATTGCATTCATTTTATCAAATTCCTACTTGGACTAATTTAGGAGGCAAAATTATGCTTTGATTTCTGAAAAGTATATGACATTTTTTTTCCAAGATTTTTGGTGTTCAAACCTCACTGAAGGTTATAGTCTGAAACTTAAAAGCCTGAAGATTTTTTTTTTTCCAGTGGGACAGAGAAAATCATCACTGGATAGAATAAACAAGATGGACCAGAATATTGTAATATTCTTTTTATCAGTGGCTTTTACATTCATACATCTTGAAGATGTAGTCTATTTGCTCTTCAACCTAGTAAAATTCTGTACATCTTCTGTTCATTTATTCTGTTCGTATTTTAAACATTCCAGAAATATGGTTTCTTTTATTGTGTAATAATGCAGCACAAAGATGTGGGAATTTTTCTGGCACAGCTGAGCTTAACTGCCAAAGTAAATGGTAACATAGCTTCTTTTCCTCTGGACTTAACACAAGCTTGAGCTTAAAAAGCTGGTGCCTGGCTCAAGAGATATGCTGAATCTTCCAAGAGTATGCCAGGAGCTGGAATTCAATTAAACACACATCCTATCTTGCAAAGGACTTAAACTTACATCGTAGGTGAGAACGGCCACATTCCATGGCTTTCGGTAGTATGTCCGCGTGTTCCCATCACGCACCCGTTCACAAAGACCATTGAAAAAGTCATTGTCAAATGGGCTGGCCATGGGTTGCATCCCCAGAACATTGATTCTACAAGAGAAATACAAGAGAAGTTATGCTTCAAAAGAGGGGGTGTCAGCACACATGACCTGTAGACTGAAAAGCCTTATTCTGTAAGCAATGGAAACTATAGCTGTGAAGCTGAATCTTGCTCCATCCAAGCTACTTGCCTCATCCCTTCTGGCTTCTCATCTGTGTACTGGAGACATTAACAACTTTTGTAAATTTCTTGAAGGATCATGAATGAGAAATAAAGAAATAAAAGACATTAAACCTCAAACATGGTAGAAACCTTGGGTGTAAAAGGAGGTAAAAAACATTTTTGCTTGACAAAAATATTCGTGAGAAAGAACATTTGTTTTTGACAAGTACATCTTTGAGAAAGCATTCCTTGTAGGTTTAAAATCTCAACAGCTACATGTATTTTTTAATAACTTATATTAGTTTGTTTGCTGGTAGGTACTTGGTTGTCAAGTGTGTACAACATCCACCAAATCTTCAGAATTGCTACTCCTAACATTGTCTCTTCTTGCAGGGTGTAACCTAGTGGAATAGCAGCTTTTCCTGCAGCACAAGAGAGGAAATCTAAACCATCACAAAACCAGGGAGGGAGGCATATCAGCTGTATTGCTCTATGATCTATATATTGATATACAAGAAATACTTCCTAAAACAACTCCTTGAAGGATTCTGTATAACTTGTTTGCCCTTTTGTGCCCGTTGCATGCATTTCAATCTTTCCTGTATTTACAATATTTACATCTGGTACATACAAGGTATGTGTACCTTTCTGAATGTAGATAGTGGTAAACAAGTCAACAAAGACACCAGTGTCATTACTGCATCTCTAGATGACATTTTCTCATACAAGATTTTAGTAATAGATGGTAATGGAAACTTCTAAAATTGCCTATACACTTGGTTTACTTCCCCATGCTACAAAAGCATCATTTTTGCTCTTGCATGGTAAGAAATGAAAAGAAAAGGATGTATAATTTTCATTAAACACACGGTGGTGCTGTAGTATACTTTTATCTTCTGTTTGGTTTGGATTGCTGCCTTCTAACTCTATTTGTAGATAAACAATATATCACGTTTTCTTTTTGTTTGAGATGAAAGAAATCCAGCAGGGTCTGAGAACCAAAAGATTAATTTTCAATTTAGATTAATGATGAAAACGCCTTTAAGCAACAAAGATCCAGGAAGTGGACAGTGCAATACTGGAATAAAGCTGCATGTAAAGTGTTGTTGAATAAGGCATCCCATTGTATAAATAGTGAAGTGATATTTTCTCACTTTTAGACATGTATTTTAGCAAAGTAATTGACAATTACTGATTGGCTGTGAAATATCATTAGAAACAAATCTATATACTTATAAACTTTGCATTTAAATAAAATGTAAGTTTTTTCAGGTCCCATGTATGTATGATTCTGTTTACTAGCATTAAGATTGATTTGCATTGTCTGCATATTTTATCCTCACAAGTAAAATGTGAGGATAAAATAAAATGGTAGTTAAGTGTTCTTGCAAACACTTGCTTAGCATTTCTGAATACAAATAGTACTATGATTCGTATTCCCCTTTTGGGAATGTCACCATGCCCCAGTTTTTTCAGCTGACATTGGAGACAATTCCAAACTCTTCACTAGGCCAAATAATACTTTTTGCTACATACCCATGTCCTGCAGTCCTGCCAATTTCAGACACATCTATATCATGGTTTCGGCAAGGTGATCGCGGGTCAGATTCACAGTCATCTTCATCCGAATAGTCTCCACAGTCGTTATCTACATTGCATACAAGTCTTCGCTTTATACATCGACCTGATCAAGGAATAAAACATTGCCTGAATGCATTTTTATCAAGATGGACTTTAAATGGCACCCTCAGCCACCCTTCATTAATATCTTCCTCTACATGTATTTCTACTGTTGTCATGAGGGATTAAAATCCTGCACTTTCAAATGAAAAAACCCTGCATGCTGTTACATATAAGTTAGTAGGGTGACTGAGTTAGTAATAAGTGGCAGGAGAACTGCTGTCATCTGAAGAAAATTGTTGCATCCTAGACTGTTCTATAGTGAACTTCAAATGTTCGGTTGGTTGGGGTTTTCTTATTTGTATTAAGGGAACACAGGGAAATATCAATCCAACATTGACAAAATATTCTTTCTAAATCATTTAAATCTTTGCTATTTGGGCTATATTATTTGAATAATATGGACATATAGCGTCCAAAACTATAGTGATTTTTGTTCTAAAGGAACAGGGAAGTAGTAACTTTCCAAATTTTACATATCACAAGTTTTACAAGGACTGGTTTATTTTTTTATATAGGATATAAAGCCTTTGGTAAATTAGCTGTAGCATAAAAAATCGACACTTTGGTATCATCAACCTCACCTATAAATACCCCGTAATCACTGTGAACTGGTAGACTAGTAGTTAAAGATCTACTTTCCAATTTTAAATTGCTTTATTTGCACTTTTCAGTATTTGAGTTAAAAGAAATACAAAAAATAGCTTGGAACTTCAAATTCATTTACCGTCTTTCTGGTTTTGTTTTGACTAATTTTACTACTATTAACTTTTCCTACTTTATTTTGATTTCTGATGAATCTTGAGCACTACATTCATATGCCTTGTATCACTTTACAAATATATATCCTATTTTGGATCTAGATGCATACTGATCTCTAATGATGATGATAGCATCTGTCATACCAGATAGATCAGTAAACTTCCATATCCAGTTTGTTAAAATTCCTTCTGTCCCAGTTTTTCTTCCTGGTGATTTTTCACAAAACCTTGTGATTCAGTAGCAAAAGGGGCAGTTAAGCTAGGAGAAAGAATATGGTCAGTATGGTCAGCTTCTAACCATGGAGTGGAAGTTACAGAAGAATTTAAACTAGGTGCAAATTAAAGTGGAAGATGAGAGGAATGTACTCCTTCTTGAGTGGTTTTGCAGCTGTAGCTTTGAAGCCACCTGTCCATGGGCTGCTCTTAAATGCTAGCATGAAGCTGATGTAATTTATTCACAGAACTAAAATGTGGTTTCTGAGTTACTGCTTTACTTGCTATGGCATGAAAACAAAACCTACCTGAACTGCACTGAAAGTCAGTACCACAGTCTGGTTCTATTTCTTCAGGACAGACTTTGCTGGTTTCACAGATCTGTGTGTCTCCTAGGGCCTCCAGGCATGCTTTTCCGCCAAACTGCCCAAATCTTTCAATACGTCTGGACCGAAACTTGAAAGAAAAAAAAAAAATATTAATATTGCTCAGAGAGAAGAGAGAGAAAAGATAGCTTTACCAGAACTTCAGGGTTTCCAGCTCATCTTAGAGCTTTTTGAAATTGAACATATTTAGTGACATTTTTTGTTGAAAATTCACTGGTGCAATTAATGAATAAAATAACATCAAATTAATAATTATGATTAATTATACTTAACTAGTATGTAAAGATGCTAAAGTTTTACTATTTAGTTTACTTCACTATTTTGCTCGTTTCTCTCCAGTGTGGAAATGCATCGTTTATATTTTGTATGTTTTCAAGTCTTTGATATTTTAAAGACTTTAAGAATTCCCCTAAGAAAATTAAAATTTGCTTTGGAAAAGAAATTGTGGGGGTTTTTTTGGTTTTTTTTTTTAATTAATTTAAAATGGGGAAAATGTATTGAAAACTGTTTTAAACAGAAACACACACATGGCCAAAATTGATAATTTCTGTGAAGAAAACTTTATGAATGTGAACACTTGAGAAGTATTGCACAACTGGAGGTAGTATTCTCTTACTCTATGACTTCAAATCTGAGATTATTATAGGTTTCATCAAATCACGAACATATTGTATTAAGAGCTGCAATCTGACACTTTCTTGTAACCAACAGGCAGAGACATATCCTTTTGGTTGTGACTTTGGAACAAAGACTTCCAAGGACAGCTTACCCTTTGATTGGTGCATGGGTCGCAGGGCCCCCACGCGCTCCAGCTGCTCAGTTTGCAGTCTACTGGAGAGGGAGTATTCAGTTCCCTTGTTCCCCTGTGGAAAGCTTTTTCTGAAGAGCTGTCAAACAAAACATTCCAGTACAGTCCTGAGTAGTATGTTAAAATCACATAAGAGTTTGTGTTTAAACCATAGACCAATACCTTGGAATCCTCTTCAAGCTGATTTCTGTTTCACTTTCATAGCAGTACTTAGATGTATCAACAGCTGCCTGATATTAAATTCTTTGGTGGTTTAAAATTACTTTAAAAACAACTTTGAAGACTTAATAAGCCAGCTCTTTTCCCCTTTTTTACATCTTTGTGCATACAAATGCTCTTCTGGTGGGTCATGTTATTAAAGAGAATGAAACAATAATACACAGACAACATCTGCAGTCTTCTATTCAGATAGTGGTTGTGCTCCCCAATATGTAAAGCTGAAGACTAACACACAGCAGCACATCTCAAATGGATTTAGCACTGCAATACATTTTAGTTATTTTAGCTAACTGACTTTGATGGTGTTGCTTTTAACCCTGGATAAAAGCATAAATGCCTTCCAGAGTTGAAAGAAGACTCATAAATAAAGCCATTACTTGGTAACAGGATAACTTACTTTACTAGAAAAAAACAGATATGTTTAGCTATCTTACTATTGTTCAGCTTGCCAAGTTGAATACTCTTGCAGTTAGGCCTATTTTTTTTTTAGTGACTTGTCATTTTAGTGCTCAGTTTTAAATATCATCAAACTTCCAGTTCTCCAGTTCAATGGTACCTGAAAGACCATTATTTAATAGAAATCAAATTTCTTTTAAGCACCCGCTGGTAGATATTAAAAACTGATGCATTATATATATTATCATTATATATTATCAAGTTTAAAAGCCAAACCTACTAGTTTACTGGTGACCTTATCCTCAGTGGTAAATAGCAGAGGAATGAAGGAGTATTGAAGTCTGACTTGCCTTTTTTACTCTCAGTAACTTATTCCAATTTGGCCTTACATGATGAGTATTCATTCTCTGTGAAGAAATACTCTCTCTGCATCTCTCCAAGTTAATGCTCTTGTCTCTGCTGACAATGAGACCTTCTTTGCTGAGCCGAGCTGGTTAGCAGATCTGCAGATCCTGCAGTGTGAGGTACCTATGGGTTTTCATTGCAGGCAGGGCTTTGCCCTTCTCTCTTTGACCCCCTTACATCATACAAATATCACAGGAGCCCAAACAAATGTAACGTGATTCCATAAGATTAAAAAATCTGTAGTTTAGACAACAGAGACATAGCAGTTGGTCCAACTTTCTGGTGCCATTTATGCTGTGTTAAGTTTACATACATACTAAGTTGTTACTGAGAAAATAAACTTTTAGCTATCAAGCCTTAACCAGCTCAGAGATCACAGACTTTCCCAACGTTTTGCCATGACAGCTATTAAGCATAGAAATAGGTTACCCATGGAAATGGTAGAATGTCCTTCCCTGGAAATATGCAACACTGTTGTTTGGTCCCTTGGATAACCTAATCTAAAGCCCTGTTTTAAACAGAGGATTTCCAGAAGATCCTTTCAACCTAGACTTGTCAATGTGTTCAGCAGTTTTGTGAAATTCTGGAAAGTTGCACTGTATGTGAAGTCTGTTTAAAACCAACTCTCATCTGTAAGTAGCTCATCTTACAGGTACCTCATACTGAGCAAGTAATTCTTAAAAAGTTCCTGTACAGTTTTCTATGTATTTCCCACTACTCAGCATGACAGTAACATCAACAGTGGGAAAAAATAAAATCTTCTGCTCTGGTAAATGAATGAGAATCAGCTTGTTCCTTGCTATATCTTCAGGATGCATTTCCATCTTACTGATGGAGCACTGCAAACCTCTGAGTAACAATTTCTATTCTGGGAACTTGGGTTGGAGACTGGCAGGTTATCCTTAAAGACAGTAGGAGTAAGAACCCTTAGAAGCTAGACTAATGGGATGTCTGGAAGCAGATAGTTATATTGCTCTTAGCAGTTACCAAGTATACTGATATTAGACAAATTTACATTGAAATACATTTCTGAGCTGTTAAATTATTGCTGTGAAAATAGACCCAAAACCAGGCAATAAGGATTAATCATGGAAAGCAGCCATGTGCCTAAAGAAGCAGTCAGACCCAAGGTACTTCAGGTCCTAAAGATTCTCACAGAGGTTCCTGTAAGGCATTATTTAGAATCTAAACTAAAAATCACAGGCAAAAATGACTGAGTTGATGCCCTTGGAAGCCTTGCTATCAACTGTCTGCAAACAGAGATGGTAGTCTCTGACTGACTTTCAGGTAGCAACATTTTTCACATAATTAAAAATCTTTTCCAATCTAAGTGACTCTATCATTTTATGATAATCACTATTTAGAAACTTTAGCAAGAATATTCATTGAGTGATTTACAAACACCCATGGGCCTTGTCTAGCATAGTGTTGAGGTTCACATGATTTGCTGCAGATTCAGCATTACAGTTTTGAATTTACTTGAGGCTAGAGAAACAAAAATTAAGACTAAAAAAATCAGAAAAATCTCATTGCAAATGATTCATAAACTCTGAAACACCACTAATGCATCCACTATTTGGATTATCTGGGAAATTAAAGTCACATATATTCAACAACATTGTTTAAAAGAATCAAGATACTACAAAAATTTGCAAACTTGTCACATTAAATTTGAAGAAAAAAGTGTTACTGAAAAAACACACTAAAACTGATGCTAAGTCACACAATTTAAATAGGAGAGGAGGTAAAAACAGTTCAGCTACTGAAGAACATCAGTGAAGGTGGCAGCTGAGAGCACAAACTTCAGAGGTGGGCATGGAAATCAACATACTTTCTCTGCTACCCGTTACTGAGAGGTTTGAGGGACAGAAGAGTAATGTTTGGAAAGCAAAAGCCATTTCACAATCAGTACACAGAACAGTTTGCACCTTTTCTTGGATTGCACTATACACCTGTAGGCCACATGGCTCTGGTGATTTGTTGTTGAGTCATACTTCAGAATACAGAGCTGATGACTTCATCAGTTACAACACAGGCAACTCAAAAAAAAAGGTCTTAATTTGATAATTATCACCGACCATAATATATGGTGCCCAAAAATAAGGCACATCTCTCTTGAATTTGAATACATGACAGCACCACCTGAACATAACTTTGCCAGCTGTAGTTGCTAGCACCATCTTGCTGCACAGCCTTTTGTATGTTGGGCAGCCAAGCTGCAGGTCAATATTGCCAGCTATGGACTCTGTCTAATAATCATATCTTATGTCTGGACCATTTATAATTGAACATGCTAAACCTGTGCTTTAATTGGATCTGAATGTTAAAATAATAATAACCATTAAAACATAAGGAACAAGTGCCTGCCCAATCAAGTGGCCTTCTATGGTGGAATGCCTCCATCAGTGGACAAGAGAAGAGCTGTCATTTACCTGGACTTCTGTATAACCTTTGACATGGTCCTTCACAACATTCTTCTCTCTGAATTGGATGGATCCAATTCCACACTGACAGATAGATAAGGAAGTAGTTGGATGGTTACATCCAGAGGGTAATGGTCAATGGCTCAGAGTCCCAGTGGACATCAGTGACAAGTGGCGTTCCTCAGGGGTCTGTATTGTGACTGTTATTTGATATCTTCATT
>VXBS01007635.1:146454-174253 GCA_013400255.1 Sitta europaea | reverse complement strand
GAGGGGCTTTTAACAAGAGCATTGAGTGGCTGGATAAGGGGTGTAGTGGTGGATGTTAAATTTGGTTTTTCTCAAGTGGTCTATTCCTGTTACTCCCCACCACCCCCGCCCCAATGGGTTTGTTCTGTCCTTGGCTAAACACTCCGTTCCATTGTATCTGTCCCCCAATGGTAACACCCCTGTACAGATTCAGTTTAAAAGCTTGGAAAACGGGGTCCTGCAGGCTCTTTTGCACCCCTTTAAAAAGAATGAACGTCTCTGCAAATGTGCCTTTTCGGATCTTTACTTCAAACCCCGACTCTGGGGGTCGGGACCCTAGAGAGCAGAGGGCCTCTCTGCTTTCTACTTGTCAAGGACAGATTGCAGGCTGAGTACAGCTGCACCTGGCTATGCAGCTGGGGAACAACGCTAGCCGGGCACCCTGGGCCAGTAGACACAAAGGGGGAACAGATTAAAAGAGAGTAGGCTTAGATTAGATATTAGGAGGAAGTTTTTTGTTGTGAGGGTAGTGAGGCATTGGCATAGCTTGACCAGAGGAGTTGTGGATGCCCCATTTGCAGAAGCATTTAGACTGGATGAGGTCTGACTAACCCAGTCTAGTGAAAGGTGTCCCTATGCACATCTGGGGCCTTCAAGATCATCTTGTCCCTACTTTCCAGTCATGTGCATGGACACCTCTTACTAGACCAAGGTACTCAAAGTCTCACCCAACCTGGCTTTGACACTCCCAGTGTTGGTAGTCCATAGCCTCCCTGGGCAACCTGTTCCAGTGTCTCACCATGCCCACAGTAAAGAACTCCTTCCTAATATCTAACCACAATTTCCCCTCATTCAGAGTGCACCCATTTCTCCTAATCCTATCACTACAGTTCCTATCACTATAGTTCCTGGTGAAGAATACATCTCCATGTTCCCTCTAGGCACCTTCAGATACTGGAAGGTTTGGGGACTATAAGGTCTCCACACAACCTTCTCTTCTGCAGGCTGAACAGCCCCAGCTTTCTCAATTGTTGCTATAGAGGAGGTGCTTTGGTCTTCTAATTGACATCGTGGCTTCCTCTGGACTTGTTTCAACATATATCTATTATAAGGCTCAGATTTGTTCATCACTTAGTTTTGACCATTCTTGTGAATGACGCATTTCTGGTAGAGGAGTCTTTAAATTAGAGTTATTTTCACATGACCATTTGGCAGGGACTAGGCTGGCCTTTGTTCTCCTAGCGATACTTGCAGTGGAAACACAAAGGCTGTATTTCCAAAGATTAGAAATAGGCAGTCTAGGAGATTTTAAATATTAAGGGAAGCACTGTCAGTATAAAATTGTGCAGCTTCAGAAAGAATTAGATTGAGTTTAGGTATTTTCACACAGCATGCAACAGAAAAAAGGTACCTGAGCTTTACCTGCCTGCAAAAATACGCCTTCAACTCCTGTCAGGCACCTTTAATGTGTCATATATGTCCAAATTAAATAAAATATTGCTATCTGACTACTTGAAATACAGAAAGAGGTAATTTTCCTTTTTTGTAGGATATTTGGATATCTGAGCTAGGTAAAATTACAACTGTCTGCACTGGATGTTTATGCTCTGTGTTAGAGAAACAAAACACTGGAGACAGCTTCAGAAGAAAAAGAATACTTACCTTCTGCGTTCATCCCAAACTGAGGCAACCATCTCTACATTGCATAGTATGGCTGTAAGCTGCAGAAAAACATGCATGATTCTCATCTTGTAGGTGAACAGGCTAGAATTGTCATGACTGAATTTGTAATTTATTTATTTGTTCCTTTGGTTATTTATTACCAGGAGAACAAACAAAGTTTGTGTGTACTGGAGAATGCCAGTAACTGGCCAAAACTGCCTTACTGTAAGTGTTCTAAAGTCCACTTTTCAGAAAATTCCACTTTTTCCTCACTGAAAGGCAAAATACTGCGAAGCACTTGCAAGGTTAAAAATAAACCAATTTTGTTTAACAGTACATTTTGAGTATAGGAAAGATATTATGTATTGAATTAAGAGAACCATTAACTGCCTAGTAAAAAAGCTGTTGTAAAAGTGACTCATGTAAAGAACAAATAGTTCCTAAAGCAGAGCTGTTTACAAGAGCAAGTTCAGTGTATAACAGCTTTGGAATCCTCATTTGGAGTACTGAAGGACTAAAGTCCCAAGATTCATTTTTTATTCCTCCTCCAGCCAATATAAAAGAAAAACACACTATTTTTTTTGTGGGTTGGAATGAGACTAAAACTCTTTTAGCTTTCACTCTGTCACAAAAACCCAAACCACAAGCCTGTTCTTTAGAAGAGCATTTCTTTTCAGTAGTTTGCTGTAATCCAGATTTAAGGCATCATGTGTTGGACACAGTCACAATTCACTCATAAATAACCTGCTGTTTAGTTGTTAAGAATTACATATCTGGTACAATCACAAAATAATGATTCAGGGTAAAGATATTCCAAATTACCATGAGTTATTGAAAAAAACAATAAAAGTAGGGTTTGGTTTTTTTTCTGTTTCTTTTTGTGGCAGGGCAAGGGAAGTGTGTAAAGTAAGGCAGGCAAATGTCCCCCCTGCTCAAGCCTTGATTTGGATTATTTCATTTAAAGAAATTTTCATCTGGAACAGCCTTGGTCCAGCTTGATGAGTCCAGTTACTATAAACTCATTTATTAGGCAAGAATACAAGACACAGACACTTATAATATTGTGTAGTTTCATCAGAACTGCTGTCGTAGTTCTTGGTTCTTTATACAGAGATTCAGAGTAAAGAACTATTCAAATTTATCTAACAGACCATCAAGCATCTTTTGCCAGCTTGTACGAGGTCCTACTCTAAATGAGCATCCTGATGGCCATATCAAAATCTGAAGAGCAGTTATTTACATCCTTAACTGAAATGATAATAAACATATTATTTCATATGGGCATCAAGGCAGTCCATCATCCTTTTAGTTTTAAAACTAAATTATATGTTGCCTTGCAGTCAAGGAGATAAAAAAGAAAGAAAAAAACCCCAAACCAAACCAAAAAACCCCAAACATCCAAAAAATAAAACCAAAAAAACCTCAAAACAACAACAAGTAAACAAACCAACACCCAAAAAACAAAAAAACCCTCACTCTGTAAGTCCCTTTAAGACCTATATTTCAAACAAATATAACAAATTGATAACAAATCCCTTGCCAATGAGTTGTTTTTAACTCCTTAGTATTTAAACAATATTAGAAATAAGTAGAATAGTGTAAAACAGCAGCATACTAATGAATTTATTATTTTTTAGTTATCTCTGTTAGGGGAGTTATATAATTTCTTATGAACACAGAACATTTCTAACTGAGATTTCCCAACATCAGTTTAGATCTCCTGCAAAGCTGGAATAAACAAGCTGAATTATGGAAACTTCTGAGTGCGGTGCAATTTAAGTACTCTGCTCTCATGGTCTTGCAGAAAGAAGCAGGAAAACATCTTTAGCAGCAACAAGCTTAGGCTGAGCAGCCAAATGGACAAAGTTCTAGTGACAGCTTTTACTAAATCAGTTGGAGATTTTATTTTTTAATATGGGACAATGTTTGTTGAACATGTTCAATGCAAGAAATTACGGAAAGACACTTTATCATCGGACTGCTACAGAACCTGTGAGGAGTGATTTGCAGCTGTCTGAACGTCTGATGTCAACCAGACCACAAGACTGAGTTACAGAGGACAGAATTAATAACCACACTGATGTTCATTTGGTATGAAGAGTTGCTTCTTTTTAATGTTATTAAGTAACAGATACTACAGTTTTATATAACAGTGTAACATCAATAAGTTTCTACATTTCCAGTTTGAGACAAATACTTAAATTTGTGATTTTAAAATTTTCTTTATTTTTTTTAAATTTTTTTTTGCATTACAGAAAGTGCAAGAGAAGTTTGTATAGAAGACTAATTGCATGACTGGCTGAATTGGCTACTAAGGCTGTATTCAAGTTGACTTTTTTAGCTCTCCAGTTTAGCAGTGGCTTAGGCATTTGATTTAACAATAACATTTCAAGTTTATACTTAGCATTAACAGAAAAACTTCTGACACATCAGTCATCACCACCAGCCAAGAATGTAGCTGTTACAGGCAGTTGTAACTGGTTCGAAACTCTATTAGTAAAGAGGCTCTTGAGAAAACGCATCTTTTCCAAGAGATAGAGTACTATCTCACATTAATGGCACAAGGAGCCTAGGCATGGAGGCATACCCCACTATGCCGTGAAACAAATCAAACTGAGCAAGCACATCAGGGATTCAGTGAGATATAAGCAAGAACCCTACCTGCTTGTTTCATTTGTTTGCCAAACAACCTTAAGAGTAAAGTAATTCTAGTAGATTTCCCTCCCTGAAAACTGCCATATTAGCACCAAGACAACAGTTAGTGTCCACAACTACATAAATGTTCTGCAAGAAGTTTTTCAGCTTACAGTGTAGGTCTTTAGTACTCAGGGCTTCAGCAGTGCTGTTACAGACCCCGCAGTCCCTTAATGACACATTTATGGCAGAATGATACTTTTAGTTTTAGTTATAGACTAATATTAGATTATTTTCCTCTACACATAGTTACATTTTTGTGGCAAAGAGACCGAGTCATCTGTCCAGTCACCAATTAGAACTGAGTAGCATCCACTTAACTTCACAACAGGCTGTTGCTGTCATAATGGGCAACTGACCTAGTTGTTTAAAGTATGGAGTTTTATCTACTAATTCAATACCCTTATGCAAAGGCAACACCTCTCCCCTAGGTACATTAAGTTCCTCTATTTTGGGACAGTAAGTGCTATGTAAAGGGAAATGGTACAAGACACATTACTCAGTACTGCCAGCCTCTCTGTAGAGAAGTGCAAAGAACTAAAGTAAAAGTAACATCCACCAATTTGAATTTGGGTTTTCAGCGTGAGTCAATATCCCCATTTGCTTTGCCCTGAATTATCATCTTCACAGCATGTTCTTTGAAGGTCCATGCTTCAATCCACCTGGATATATTTTAGATTGCAGACATCATGAAACAACAGGAAGAATAGCAGACAGTAAAGTGAAACACGTAGAAAAATCACGTTGAGAAGAAGTCCAGTTATTCCATTTCTCTTTTCCTGGCTATGCCTAGTATGATGGAAAGGAATTAGTGTTAGGATGTTTATGAGCTGTAGATTTATTGCTTAAACAGAGCCATTAAGAACAAAACTAAAGCAATAAATACCAACACTTGTCTTCTATCAGAAGCTAGACAGTATTTCTGGGGAAGACTGAAAGGTATGGCAGAAGATTTTCTGGATCAGTAGATCATGCTCTTCAGTCAGTGGTGTGAAATTTCAAATTACATTAGTTCCTAGCAACAAAAGTGCTTGTAACAACTTTTGATTAAAAAGCAGAATAAGAGTCTAACAGCCTTATTCTGTTTTTATTCCAATTTACCCAGAGTCCAAAACTGCAAATGTTGAGGTGATTAAAGTTCAGAAAGCTATATACTGTATACAGGGCACTCTATGCTAATGTTCTCCCACAGATATCTGAAGATATTAGAGTCAGCCCCTCTGAGTTCTGCAACACATATATAGTCATTAATTTTCCTCAAGGAAAGGAAATTGAGATATATTGTGGGCTTGGCATTTAAGTCTGTGGAAGAATAAAGTCTTTATTTCTAAGAAAGTGAAGCTGGCTAGGCTTAGACAATGCAGCTATGTACAAGTCTGATAGAGGTACTCTAGCAGAAGTTCTCTGATATATGGTAAACATATATGGAAGAACAGTAGTGTTAAGATACTGCAGTTTTTAGCAGCCTCTTTACCAAAAATTTAATCAATAAATTTCAGAGGTTGGCTTATTAATGGAAGACTTACATGATCTATGCAAATGGATTGCCAAACTGATTACCAAAAGGACCAGAAGGTGGATTCTGAGATTCCTTCTAAGGAAAGAGAGATAAACTGTTAGTGGATTTACACTGCATGGCTCTGTGAGCTATTTCCTATTCAAACACCTGGAAAGAATACTTCAGAGCTCCTGCTAAACACATATTTACTGTACAGCTTCAGCAAATAAGGGGCTCTAAGCTGTGTTAGCTGTTATACTAGTCCAAGGCAAGGTATTTTTCAGAAAACCATGTTTGATACTGAACACTCCTTTGGAACCAGTGGAGTCATGATGAGATATTTTTTAGTAAAATGCTGGAAGTCTTAAGTCAGCACTCTAGAATTGGTCCAGAATTCTCCCTGAGGGCTTCAAGTGCTCTGTCCCAAATGGAATGCACTGGTGAAGCCATTTTCTCTCCCACATGTCCTGAACATAGAACCTCCCATTTTTTTATTCTAGAGAACATCACAATCCACACCGTTCAGTCTGCTCTAAAAAGGGTTATACCAAAGTGAAGTATTTCTACAGCTACTTTATTTGATACTCTTTTGTAGAGGGTCCCAATACTACAGAACTTTGCACCTTGGGAAACAGTTTGTGAGCCAACCAAATAAAATAATGCTTTGTTAACCTTCTTGCAACAGATATCCTCTGCTAGATTATATATTAGCCTCAAAGATGCAAAAGGTTTTTGTTGTGTGGCCTCTAAAGTCAGAACTATGCTATTGTTCAAACATAAGCACTTCAGGTATTAAGGAGAAAAAAAGACTTTCGATGACATTTTTTTGTGGTGGTGATGTCATTTGGGGGTTTTAGTGTGTTTTTTTGTTTGTAGTTTGTTTTTGTTTTGTTGGTTTTTTGTTTGTTTTTTGGTTTTTTTGCTACTTACAGATGAGGCACTAAAAGGGTCTGTTTTATCTTGACTTTCAAACAGGCCATCAGATGGCAGTGCACTTTGTCGAGGAACAGGCTTTGGCGGTTCTGAAAAAGAGACATACTGCTGTAATCACTTGACAGATTTAACAAGGACTCAGGTCTGCTCATATAGCAACACCACAGCTCATCTCATTAGAAACACAAAAAAATTACATGGAAGTTGCTTGGAGTGACAGAGTCGCAGTATTAACTCCTGCTTGTCCCTCACTAAGCTTAAATCTTGGAAATTCTAGCATTGTACAGACTGGTTTACCTTGTTCTTGTAAAGTCATTAGGCACTAGGAGTCAGTGTTCAGCCACAGCTGCTGATCAAGTCTTCAATTTATTAGTTGAGACAGCCCGTCAATGCTCTATTTCAGTAACCATTAACTCCAAAATGTTACCAGTCATGCTTTCTAGCTTCCATTTCACCATGATCTCTACTATCTTTAGAAATGCCTACTTTACTACTAAAGTAACTACTGAAAACTCCAGAAGCACCTGAAAGGCTTTGCTGTTCTCCTCTCCTCGCTGGTACTGCAGGTGGCTTTGTCAGCTGGAAGTCTTTGAACATTTCCTTAACATCCTTCATTTCTTTATCCCCAAGTGGATCCAGATCAATGAATGCATCACTCTCTTTCTTGGACAGCTCCTTCTGCTGTGCAGCTCTGGGTGGTGGCTGAGGTGGGCTAGCTGTTGTTGACATGGAGGGCAGTGCTGAGGCTGTCTGAGCTGGTAGTGTTGGAGATGTGAACACACTGCTCTGGAAAGGATTTGCAGCACTGGTTGGCTGTGCCCAAGAACTAGGTGGAACTTGTGCTGGCTGTGACCAGAGACCAGAAGACTGAGTGGGTGTGGCACCAAAAGACGAAGATTGGTTCCAGCCTGGCACTGCTTGAGTACCGAAGGCAAGTGGTTGAGTAAATCCTGGAGACTGAGCAGGCATCACAGAGCCAGGAAAGACTGATGTAACCTGAGTGAAGGAAACTGTCTGTGGGGTCCATGGTGATGAAGTTACTGGCGAGCCACCTGGAGGGAGATTGTTGTTACACAGCACTTCAGTAATCTGAAGACCACAAGCAGGAGTGTATCAATTCCATAAAGGCTACCAGCAAAAAAATTTCATGTACTGTTTGCATAAGTCTCTCAGTTTGTACTTGCAAATCAAACCATTTGGGCGAATGGGGGTGGGAGAAAGGGTTTAATTTTTTACCTTGCTGCATTTCCATGCTGCAAGGATAAAATTGAGGTTGTAGTAAGGGAAGGGGGAACATACTTAGCTCTAGCACAGAAGTGACAGGTGGATTTGCCATATAGTTACTTCTGTTTAAATGATTGTAAAGACACTGTGCAGCAGTGTTACCCTGATCTCAAAGTTGGCTTACTTGAGTCTTGTGTACCTGAAGCAGTTATCCACTGTTAAAGCAGTTAACTGCTTGAATCATGACTCAGTTAAGGATGCAGAGTTTAGCCCTCTATTCACAGAACTTAATAGTTTAGGCCAAACAGCACATGGATTAATAGGTACAGCACTACACAAGAAGTAAAAGAAGACTAGAATCCATGTTTTGGTATTAGCAGATATCTTGGAGTGGAACAAGAACTTTACTTTTGTAAACAAACCTAGACCAGCCAATGGAGGTGCTGTGGTAGAACTTGTTTTGAAGAGGTCCAGTGGACTTGCTGGCAGAGCTCCTGCTTGTGCCCCTGAGCTCAAGCTAAGGCTCTCTGTAGATGGCACAAAGAAGTCGGAACTGAATAAGTCATCTGATACAGTCTAGAAAGAGGGAAAAAAAAAAGTGAGATGCTATGGCAGAACATATACTAGCACAATCAGGGCCCTCTGGCCTAGAGCTAGCAGGCGTTTTTTTCCTCTAAAGCAAAGGACGAAATTTTGATGTATCATTTAGAGTATAAGAGTTTTAAACACCATCCTTTTGTTCATGCCTATGGAGGTACATGGCATTAAATAGGTAAAATATGTAGTAGTCAGGTGTCAACAGTAGAAGAGCAGGATTTAAAATGGCTGAATTATTTGCTGTAAGTGAGCTTCCCTCTGCACCCTACCCCTTTAAACCCTACTGCTGAGTCTGCAGAAACCCCTGTGGTTATAGCAAGGCTAGCAAAGTTTTGCATAATTTGAGTACAAGACAAATGAAGCTGATCCAGAGCCACCCTGTGCCTAATCAGGTAAGTCATTGAAATTTCCTTCAGTAGGCAAATACTGTGAAACCACATGGGTTTTGGTAAGCTAGTACAAGTATCTTATTGCTATGAAACCCTGGGTTGATAGGCATACTGCTATCATAAAAGGTTACACTGCTATCATAACAGATTCTGGCATTATATCAAGTGTTAATATGCATAGCAGCATACTTACCAGACCTTTACAGGAATATGGCAGCATGAAAGAAGACAGTACAGAATTTAGTGACCATAGCTACTATGAAACTTTCATTAATATTAGAAGATACCACAGCTGCATAAGAGGTTAGTGTAAGCAGGACAGGCAGAAGTAGATGTGTTGTGAAGCTAGGTAGCCAGCTATACAGTAATATGAAAGAAAAGCTTCCTTCACCCAGCTTATCCAAGTAAAAACCTGCATATCACCATGAATTACTTGAACACTGTTCACCTTGACAGATCTCCTTCCTCTTCCTGGCTTGGTACTCTGTGGTGGTGGGCTAATTGTTATAGGCTCATGTGGCAGGAATTGGATATTGTTTTCAGAATCCAGCTTTACTCCATTCTGCAGAGATGTTCCTTTGGAAGCACTTTCCACAAACAGGTTTTTTTGGACTTCAAGAAAGCCATTCTGTTCTCTCTCTGATACAACATTTGGAATTCTTGCTGCAGGTGACTTACTTTCAAGTGGCCACAGGCATGTTAGTGCTTCTCGTTTGCCAGTTCTATTAGAAATCTGGTCAAACTGTTTACCAAAGTAGTCAATATCACCATTCGAAGCACCATTACCCACTGATGTCAAGGTACTTGGACTTTTCTTCTGATCAGACTTTAGAGAATCAAATGAAGGTGGTGAAGATTTGGCTGGCTGTGTGAAAGGATCATCACTGAAAGGGTCTGGATTAGGTGTAGGAAAGAAGCTGAGATTGGTAGTAAAAGAACTCTCAGGTAAGAAGTGTGTCTGTGCCTTTGGCTGTGGAAGAGAGGCTGTGATGCCATTCAAGAAGAGATCTTCTTTTGCAAAGGTTTTTTTGGTCTCAATTTCAGAATTAAAATCCACTAACAGAATCTCTTTAGCTTCCTATTTTTTCAGAGAGAAAAATGAAGTTAGTTATACATAGATTTTGCTGCACAAAGAAAAAGCTCAAGGAAAATAGCTGCAAAAGAAGAGATCCTAGTATCCAATACGTTACCAGTAAATATTCAAAATCACACAGGCAAGCACTGCTGCCTATAGTCAAATTACAGCTATTTGGTTTCTGAAACCCAATATTGAAACATCTGATTTCAGATCCTGTAGTTAAATATCAGATGTTTGTTCTTCAATCTAGTGACTGTTGAGTCAGTAAGAACACCTAGGCTTTCACTTGAATCAAAGACCCCTGTTTGTTCTAGTCCTTAGTTTTGACAAGCTGTGAAATCACACTGCCTTAGTATGGCTTCAAGTTGCACTCTCAGCTTCAGAATAACACTGAGGAGCTATTTGCCAGTGGAAGGTATCATGCTAATTCTCCATCAGTCACGCAGGAGAAGGGTAAGATTTGGTTGCTGGCTGGGCTGACAACAACTGCATTGCACTGATGGTGGCTTATAGTGCCAGATTTAAAATTACAGGATTCTTGGGATCATACTGAACTATGATAAGGTTTATGCACACTTTTGTGCAATTAGACCAAATTTTGAGCTAGAACTACTGGAATGACATTAGTAGAATTAAGTACTAGAATGACATCTAGTGATTAAATGAATACTTCTGTAGCCTTACCCCACTAGTACAGTGATGATTGCTAGGCACATGTCTCAGTAAAACCAGTACTTATTAGTAGGACTAAATTTGCTTTCAAAGAAAAAGCCAAGGCAAGTAAGCTGGACTCTACTTACTGTGGGACTGCTCATGTCAGGGGGTGTTGACATATCCCCAAATAAGTCCATCTGGTCAACTCCCTTGAAGTCAGAAATATTGAAAGAATTGGTATCTGTTAGAGCTCTCAAGAAAAAGAACCAAGCATCATGCATATTTAGTGTAAAATCTGCAGTAAACACTATCTATAAACATTTCCAACATGATATGGAGAGTTAGTAACTCTTTAATAGCATCAACACAAAGTTTTAAAATTTAACCTACCAGTTTCATTTTTTCAGCTTGATCAGCAGGCAGTTCTTCACCATCATTCTGTAATATATGGATAACAGCGTCAGAAATAATTGGAATTTCAAAATTTGCCTTAAGTAAGGGACTTGTGGGCTTGAAAAAGCAAGTGATGGAGAAGGGAAGCATGAGAAAGATCACTACTCAGTATTAGTTCCACAGACCCCTTTCACTTCTATTTCAATGTAATTGAGCATCTGACATTGCTTTCATAATGCTGGCAGCATAAAGAAAGTCAAAGTTAGATGTGGTACAGCAGCATACCTAATCAAGAGAGGCTGAGTGGGGTGACCTACCTCAGTCTTACTTGCTTCTTCATTCTAAAGAAAAAAGAAGACTTTTAATACCTAAACATCATGTAGAATATCAAAAGTATCTCACTTTGGAGGAGCTTACCAGACCTAGGCAGTCAGACAGCTGGCACAACTGCCAACCAATATCCTCCAGTGTTTCTGCATTTAGGCAGAGCTTAGTATCAAGTCTTACAAGAGCCCAAAACTAAGCCAAAATTGAAACAAGCTTTATGTAGAATCATGCAGTTTCCATATTTTTACTCACCTTTTTCTTTTCTTCTTCTTCCTTCTTCTTCATATTATAAATTAGTTGGAAGAGGTCCTTAAGATCAGAAACCAGAGGCTCGGCCTGGAAAAGAATGTTGACTTTAGGCCATGTACTACTTTTTCTTGGAGTTCTGCTGCTGCAATCTATGCAACAAGCCAAACCTCCCTAAATGGTGTAAGACTTAATTGAGATAACAGGAAAAGCAAGAGTTTAAACACCTGTTTAGTCTTCATACAAGATTCTGCTTTTACAGAATCCAAGCGGAGTGGACATAACCAGTGTAGAACTGTTGTTAACTCTACAAAAGTGGATGTACACAAATTTATGCTAACCTGCTATGTTTTTCTTAAAAAACTAGTAGCAACACTTAAGTGCATGGCAAATCCTAGAAGTGCAAAATTTATCCAAACCTTCTGGTAGTCTCTTGAGAGGAAGAACATTTTGCAATTGTCTATTTGCTACCAACTCTGAACATAGAGAAAGCTTCTATATATAGTACTAATTTTATTTTAGACAGTATTCAAATAGCAAATGAGAAAAGTGAGCATAAGGTATGATTATTATCACTTCAAATATGTAAAGCGGAGACCAGTTTTAAATAGGATCTGTGACATGATGACAGTTTAATGTGAATTAGAAAGGCACAGCATGCCCTGCACATCCACTAACAAGAATGTTGCTGAGATAGTGGTGAGTTCGGCTACACTGCTTTGGAACTCTTGTGTCAGGCAAAAAGCAGCTTGACAATGTCTAGGGTAGGACATGTCCCCACCTTCAGCCACTACCATTGGCACAAGCAGAGGATCCTTTGAACAGGTCTCACCGTTTACACCTGAGCACCACCCTCTCCTAGTCAGGGGGTTTAGACATGCAGCTGCAGGAAGAGCCATTTCAAGAATTATCAAGTTTAACAAGGAGTACAGCTGTAGCAGGATAGAGCTGCAGAATGCCTTACTTCTGAGCAAGTTTAATGACAAAAAACACCCAGCAGCAAATAAAGAGCTATCTAAGGCCTGGTTGAGCTTAGAAGCTGGCAAGCAGCACCCGGTGATGAAATGAAGGAATAGACTCCAGAGTCCATACAAAAGGCTTTTGTGCTTAATCTGCAATTCCACTGAAATCAATACAATTATTGATCAGAATGCTGACAAAGTAATAAAACAGACTTAGAATACAGCCTAATAGCTGTTACTGAAGTAGTAATATGCTTCAACAAGGAGCTCTTCAGTCCAACCTGTAGTGGGTCCAAAGCGGAAAAGAGGTTCTACAGGAGGGCAGGTGAGAATTGGTAAAAAACTTCTAGCTTTGAAGTCTGGACTCCTCAAGTCATTATGGTGACTACTACAAAATCACTATAAAGACAAGCTGATAAATAAAAAATACCTAACTTCAGGTTGTTTATGAAGCTGCATAATTCTTAGTGGTATTTTTAAGTAGCTTTTTCCAGAATTGCTTACGTGCAGATTCCCTTCAGAGAGACTAACCTAGCACACAGGATTTCTGTGTGTGAGGAACTTATCACAGAAGGTTAAGAGTCCCTCCCAACAAGTTAGAGTTAAGAGGTACTAGGAGGACCAGACCTGTCGTTTAAAGACCCCAAAAATCATTGTTGCAATTAAATAAGTAATTTCCCTGTCGCACAAGACAAAGTATCACATGAATTAGACTAACTTAGGTCTATATTCCTTTTAATTCAGAGTGAAGTCCTGGCTATTTTACTTAAGAATTAATACTTTCACAGTGGGAAGCCTGTACTAATGGCTCTGTTCATCTCACTAATAACTTTCATGGTACATTGTTAATCATAGTAACCAGGAATACTTGAGTGCTTTTATTCTGGCCTACAAAGAAATTGTACAAGACAGAAGCCAGTGGTGACACAGGCAATTCCTATTGTCTTTCTTTCAGTAAAATCTATCCATGCATGCTGGTACTCCCCAAAAGGAATTTTGTAGGACTACCAGCAAAACACTAGACCCTTATCACATGTTAAATGTTTGCACAACAGCATTATCCATAGCATGAGAAAGAGTCAGATTCATACCTGTTGGGCTGTTTTTATGGCAAAAAACTGGTGCTGGCCTTCTCCTCCACATATATAGCCAAAGGCACGATTGTCTGTTACATCCCGAGCAATAAAGGAGATTTTGTTTACTGGATGCTCATGCTCTATTACCTGGAATTGGGAAAAAAACCCGATTGGTCTAAATTTCTGGAAGCATAATAGCTACTATTCTCTGTAGTTAGAATGATTGAGACTGGTAAAAGCCTTCAATACTCAGATTTATCAGCCTTTGATTAACCACAGTATGATGCAGCTGTCTTTCTCACAGGAGTCTTCAGCATTAAAAACATTTCACAAGCCAATTTCTATATGTGGAACTGAGGTATAGTGCCCAAATAGGAATCTAGTTCGTATTGGTCCAGCTTCCAGGCATCTCACTAGCTTTAAGAATCATATTAAGAAAATAAGTTATATCTTACCCCCGTTTTTTCATCTATTATCTTGATACCAGAGAGGGAGATGTTTACCCAGATCTTCTGTTTGTGTTGGCCCTGGGAACGGGCTGCTGCTGCCATTCCCTAAAGAGAATGAATGTCAGAGTATTGACTCCATTGGAGTGAGCTTTAACTTGTTCTTTGTAACATATGAATGCTTCAGTTTAAACTGATACCACAGATATAGACAGTTTTCTCTGTAAATGTTTTAGAGCTTTAAACCAGATTTTAATCCACAAAACTGCTGTGGTAGCAGCACTCTTACCTGTGTTTTTCCAGTCTGATTGAAGGTATGTGAGTGTTCTGTACTACAGAAGTAATGGTCTTTGTTGCTGCAGGGATTAATTTATTTTTTATTTTTCTGATTCTCTCAGTGTCACCATCGACACAGGTTGTGCTTTGAGGTCAGTGTTAAATTGCACAGCAATCCCCCCTCCCCCTCCAAAACTAAACTCAAGCTCATCATTTGTGATGAAATTCATACTCCAGCATTCATACTGGTTGCCTACAGAGCCAAAAGAATGTTCCCAGACTTTCAGAGAAATGTCCTTTGAGCCAGAGTTTACAGTTTCAGAAGCAAAATCCATCTAGATGGTGGTATTAGTAAACTATGTTACCATTAACCTGTATTTGAAGTTTTGCCAAAGTGACTGTTTGATCTGCTTTTTGAAGGCTAACCAGAGATTGTTCCTTACGTGACAGATAAAGCCCTTACCTTCAGCTTCATCATTGAATCCTGACTCATTTTGTCTCCTCTTGCCTCAGGAACATCATCTATGCCAATCAGTTTAGCCTTGTATTTTACACCATCACCTTTGAATCTAGCCAAGAGGGATTCATCTGTTTTTTCTGGCCCTGGAGACAGAGAAAAAGTTTGGTGGGTCTGTTCGTTTTTGAGGTCATTTTTACATTTGGATAAGTTGGGGTTTTTTGGGGCTCTTTTTGGTGTTGTTTTGTTCTGTTTTTGTTTGGTTGGTTGGGGTTTTTTTGGTTTTGGGTTTTTTTTTTGTGGTTTTGGGTTTTGTTTTTTCAGTTGTTTAGNTTTTTTTTTTTTTTTGTAGAAATGGCTATGTTGAGATTTGTGATCTTTAAAAAAAAATACGCACCATATAAGTATGCACCAACTACATGTTAAAACTCTCTCGAGTACAGCTGACTAACAATCTACATGCACTGCAAGACAGTTACTCCTTTAAGGTCACAGTACTCTTGCAGAATGTGACCTCATTCAAAGAGTGAAGCCCAGTGCTTAAAGGCTGGGGGCTTCATAACAATTGCTCACCACATAAAAGACTAAAATGTGGATAAGCAACAGTCAAATAGTTATAGTTGCTAAGAAAAAACACCATGCAGAAATGCTATTTCCCATGGCTATACAGTGTGTTCAGTAAGGCCTTTAGTCCCAGATCTCTTCTTGCTATGCATAAAAATTCTCCCAGTTCCCATACTTGAACCTGATATCAGTGCCATCATTTTGACAATGAGTCCTGGTCTTCTCCTTCTAAGCATTTGGGATTTTAGCTAATTTGTTACTTTTGCTGTTCCTGCTACTAGGAACTTCTCACTTTTCTTCTCTGCATGCTCAACATAGCTAAAGGATGAACCTAAATATGTATTTTTATATGAGGTAATTATATTTACATGATCTAATCTGTCAAAAAATCTATTATCTGATATACAATAATTCTCATGGAATGAGTTTTCTAGCTTCCCTGGACTGGAATTTGTATCCATCAAAAATCTCCTTTCTGGAGGGTGGAGAGGAGGCAGGTTAAAGTTCAGACCAACAGCTATGATGATGTTCCACAGTCTAGTCACCTCCTCAGAAGGCTCTCACTTCTCTGGGCTCTTGCTTACTTGGCAGGCTCAGCAAACAACTTAGTAAACAGTAGAACAGCGAGCTTTAGAACTTGAGGCTAGAAAAAAGCTTTCAAAACTAAAAGCTTACCTTCTGGTTAAGTTTATTATACTGGCATATTTTCTTACTCTTCTGGTCATCTGGAAAACTCAGTTATTTCAGCAGTAGTGGGAGGATGATCTTAGTTTAGGCAAATGCAAAAGATTAAGGACAAAGAATAGGGAAGGTGTTCAAGTGTAAGCATTTCTTACCTTTCTTTTTTTCCTTCTTTGAAGATTGTGCCTTTGGTGGAGCCTGTTGTTCAGGCTGGCTGTTGGTAGCAGTAGTTTCAACTTCAGTAGACATGATGGGATTGTGGCCAGTTATGTTCGATGTAGGCTTAAAAATCCAAATAACAGTTAGAAGACAGATGTAATATTTTACCCCGAAGAAGAAATATTCTTATTAGACCTGTTAGTCCACCCGAGTTCCACTGAACAGTGATGCCTGACAAAGCCTGAAAGCATAAGGAAGGATCATATGGCAAGTCAGACTCAGAGTCAGACTGTAGAGAGCATGGAGTTACAGCCAGGAGGTGATGAACCCTCACCTCAGTAATACCTATGCAGTAGGACACACTGATCTACCTCAATGGGCTGTACTTACACTGACATGTTTTAATCTGTCAATCCTTAGCTTCTTTTACATTTTAAGGGTATTTATAGAACCTTAGGTATTTTGGTCTCTTTTCGTTCAGCACCACCAGCTGCATCTCTAAAGTAGGGTAAGAGAGAATGCAAGAAACCTTTGCTAGGATCTGTTCCAAACACCTGTGAGGAAGACACCAAAACACCCAAAAGATGCCAGTGGATATTATTCATGTTTCTATAACCAGCAAAAATCAGAGATTATACCACCCAACAGGTAAAACCAAATCATTTCCTCAGGCTGCAGACAGACTGTTCCAGTAAAACCACAACAGAACCTCAAGCCAAACCCCCCACATGCTTGTCTTAACAGTAATCAAATAACCTTCAGTTTTTCAAAAACCCTGAAAACTGACAAGAAACTATGGACTTTTAGGACTTAGCTCTATGCCATATAACCCTTTTGCCTCTAATACACAAATTTAAAAAATAATTTATCATCACCATGTTTTGTTCCAACATGGTCGAAGCATTCACTCTTATCAAACAGAGGTAACTATAAATTTATAGTGTTATGAAGACCTAAACCAAGCCAAAACCACCTGGATTTCCACATCTGCTACATAAACCATTCTATCAATCTTCTGTCTGGTATACTGCAACGACTGCAGTTAGTCCCTTGAATTTTAGGATAACAAAGGAACTCAAGAAATTATTTAGGTGATAAAATAATTTGGGTCACCTCTAATTCCCCCTACCTCCAGGCAAGCTGCTACAGATCAAGCTACCCCTTTTATCCACCATTTGAGACACAATTTGTATGTAGATACCAGTGCTGAAACATTGCATAGCCCCTTGCATTAGAAGTTTGTTGTTCTCAATAGCCAATTCCTCAGTTGCCTTAGTAATAGCTGGTGCTTTACCTATTACTTGAATTGTACCTTCAAGGTTTCTCTCTCACTCTTGCCTTCTCTTCCTCCTCCAATTTACTGCTAAGTCAATAACTAGACTGAGTCAACCACCTTGCCACTATGGATATCAACTTTTAACTGACTCTTAACCCAGAAAGAACACAAATTCCTAGAAATTAAAGAGAATTTCACTCTGAAAGCCTTCATTTCCATTTAACCAGGAGGAAGGCCTTTAGGGAACTAGCTAATCTAAGCAAAATTAGACCTAGCTTCTTACCAGATGGTTTGTGAATTACATTTAGCATTGGTCTAGTAAATCAACAGAGACAAGCTGCTCAAATGGGGAAGAACTGTCAGATACACCTCTTCTCCTCTGTAAGGAACTTATCTGGCCACAATTGGGGAACATTTGATGCAAGAGAACAAGGTGTTGCTGTGAAAGTTTCAAGTGGTTCTGAGTAGGAATAGATTTCAGAGGAAGAGCTTGTTTAGCAAGGCATGGTTATTTAAGAATTATCACTGAAAGAGTGGCTTATGCATCCATTCTAACAAAGGGAAAACTGTCAAGGGAAAAACTATTAAACCCGCAGGGATTTTGCAAAATACTTGCAAAAGTGCTAAAACAGATTGTGCCTATTGAAATCCACATTTTAATCATATAAAATGAAGTCAACTGAATTCCTCTTTCAGAGTAGCTAAGGTAGTTTGCCTGATAGTATAGTTTTGGGTGGAGATAACTTTTAGCCATAAGCATAAGGAACACCTCCCAGGATTTATCAAGTCCTTCAGAAATAATGAAGAAAGAGAGAGAGTTAAGGTTGTATCACTAGTTAAACACCCACTCTTATATGGAAGATTACTGTTGAGAGAATAGAAGTAAAAGGCCCAGAAGAGAGAAATAAGACTTGCTTTCAAAAAGCTGAGTTATAGCTTTAAGACATTCTGCCTAGCTCCACTCTGGAAAGAAGAAATAAGAACCTCAAGGCACTGAATCCTGCCTGTCAGTGATCTTTCCTCCTGTAATTAGTAGAGCTACACCCAGCTGTGGTGTTTTACAACTCGTATCACATGTTGAAGTAATATTAAGAGGCAATAAAAAAGAAATAACTTAGGAAGGAGAAAATATGCACAAGCAGAACCTCATTTTGGCAACTGTAAAATGGTATATATCTATATGTGCAGCTGCCATCTTGAATTCAAGGCATCTCTGGTCATCATTGCCATCTCCCTCCATTGTATGGAAGCCAGACCACTAATTTTTATAAAACCAAAAAAAAAATCCACAGTGGAGGAAGATGGGCAGGGATGCACATGAATGTGTCTTAACCTTTGCAAATACCCTGTCTTACTAGGGAAAGCTCATTTTTAGTGTTAGTAATGCAATTTTAGATTAGTAAGTGCTTTCTGGCTACTTTACAGGACCTACTCTCATATCTGAGTTCAGCAAAACTCATGTTCCCTGGCAAGATTTTGCAGTAAATGATGGTCATTTATCATACTTTTGGAGAACTCTGTGTCTTTGAAAATCACCTCAGAAACAACAGAATTAGTGAAACTAAGAATGCAATGATAAACAAAGGCAACCTTAACATGTGTTCATATTTTAAATAACTACTTCTTGATACCTGAGTTAAGCCACTCATCTAGCACCAACTGTCTTGCTTCGCCTTAAAATTTCGCTAGGGTGGGGGGAAATGTGTAGCTTGAGCTGGCAGTAATCTATTCTGCTCACTTTAGAAGACCCTCAACCACAAGTATATATGGATTCTGGGCTTCACAGAAGCTAAAGCTTGGCAAGGTCCTCATCAAACTTAAATTTGTATTATCTTAACGGAAAGTGCTGGTGTGCTTAAGATGCAAGTAAGTAAAATAAAGTTAAAATCTTCCATTTGTTTATTGGGGGCTTACTTTAACAGTATTCACAGTCTTAGAATTTTCTTACTGCAGCTGCAGGTGGAACACAACAAGACTAGAATTGTTCTCTTACACTTTAATTTTAAGATAACTTCAAAAGATTCAGCCAGCAAGCATGGCAAGGTTAGAGATGCATGGGCTTTTATGCAAGCATGAAAGGACAGTCGAACCTACAGATATACTGCCAAAGAACAGGATTATTCCCCCGGCAACTATGTCAGCACTTAGTTTAAAGGAGTTTGAATCTTGTCCATGTAGATGAGTCCATTGGTATCACGACACCTTAATTACTCACTAATAAGTTGTATGGTCCATCTTCATTTCTGTGCTAAATGCACTGTTTCAAAAATTCAAAGACTACAGATTTACAGATGCTACCACCTTGGGATAAGTGCACCAAACTCTGTCTGTGTCATCACATACATATCACGCACATTTTTCTTTTCAATTTACTCCAGACAGGGCTTGTAAAGAGACCACTACCAGTATCTTCCTCCTTTCCTTCAGGGACTATTCGGAGAAGAGCAGATAGGTACTGATGACTCCTAAGACAAACACCATGTCAGGCCCTCAACACACAGTCCTTGATGTACGACTTGCTACTTACTGTCTCAGGTCAGACTACTCTCAATTCAAGACTTGTACTACATTTCTACAATTACCTTAGGAAATTCAGTCTTATAACTTCTGGCATAGTGTGTTCTTGGTGTCTTCTCTGAACTCTCTGCAGGGAGGGCTGTCAGAATTGACAAGTCATCCCTGAAATACCTGTTTCTTAGCAAGGCTTGGAAGAGCATACTGAACAATTTTGTTGAGCAACATTTAGTTTCCCTTAGAGATGCTTTTACTGATATCTTTTATTTGAGAAAGGGGTGGCGACATGATAGATACCCTTAATGATTACATTTTTGTCCTGTACACAATTGAATTGAGAATCTTCATTAACATGGTAGTTTGTCATAGAATTAAGGACTGAACAGAATCCTCACCAACCGACAGGCTTTCTCCCCCTCAACAGACAAGACAAATGTCTCAAAGTTGATGAGAGATAATCTGAGAAGAGGTTAGGGGCAACCAAAAAGCCAGAGGCAGATAAGCTAAATATCTCAGCAACTTAATACTTTGTCCTATTCACAGCCTGTGCTCCTTCTTTGTCTCTACAAGTACATGATTCAGCTTAAAGAGCTAATGCATGTAAATATTAACCTTGAATCAGAATCTACAAGGCCGCTAGAGGACAAGAGAAGCTTTTACTGCCAAGTGAAGTACAGCCTGTTAGGATGAAGTAGTAAGAGGAAGCACAGCAATAGTTCAACTGCTGAACATGCTTCTGGGGCAGGTTGTTTCCTCCTCCACCATTCTTGAAGGGTTAGTCAGGTTCTTCTGGTTAGAAGGCTGTGTTAGTGAATTCAAGACTTTAGTTTTCAAGCTAAGAAAATAGACTAAAGGCTAAACAGCAATTCACACAATGACTAGCAAGAGTCAGAATTGTAAGCCAGGTAGTCTGTTACCAGTAAATTATCCTGAGTGGCAGCCTTCTGCTCACATCAGGAGTCTAACAGGGCATTTCTGTGAGCCTCTGTAGGGCTGACTGACATTTGCATCTAACAGCTCCCCATCTGATTATCACATTTTCTGCTGAGTTCCTGCTTCAATGGTAGCAACCTTGAGAAGCCCTAGGCATGCATTAATAAATCAAAACCATAAAAGTGCTAATCAGACTTTTGCTTTTAAGCTGAGGAGTCAAATAAAATATAATCTTAAATGTTTTCTTTCATTGCTCTGGTATCTGACAGTGTCTAAAGAGTTCAAGTTGATTAAATGTTCTGTAACATGACACAAGATTTAGATGGAACATTCCAGATGCTTGTTTTGATGCAAACAGTAACATTAGATTGTTTTCTCTATTAAAACAATCAAACTATTCTGTTATGAACTGGCATATCCAGCAACTAATATTCATGAGAAGTAATTGCCTTACCTACATGTTATACCTGATGTATTCACACTTATGCATTACAAATACCTGCTTGAAGGTAAGTGGTAGAAGAAAGTTAATAGACATCTTAGGAACAACTCACCTCCAGTTTTATCTATGTCTGGAATGCAAGAGCACTATTACTTGTCAGAGAGATGACTGAATGCATACTTTAATACTGCAGAGTATAACCAAAAGTCCTGTGGTTAGTCTTGTAAGAGAAACAGCTCAAAAGGACATTAAACTACACTGCCTGTCCAGTGCAGCTAACTGTCATTTCCACAATTCAGTAAGGCCTAGATAGCAATGCACCCATTGCTCAGTTCAAAAATGCTGTGGAACTGTCCTGCTTAGACTGTAGATTGGTAGAAATGCAATTTGTGTTCAAGATGCTTGATATTGTGACTTTAGTTAAACCAGGCGCTTACCTGTTGGACCAAGTATTTCTAGAATACAGCATTTTCCTTTAGGGAACTTATGTGCAACTTGCTTCTCAAGCCCTGTTTGATGTTTTGTCTTCTTACCCAAGAGGTGGATTTATACTTTGTTGAGGTATTAAAGGCAGACTTATGCCAAGGACTTCCTCTGTCAACACAAACTCCAGTTTGGAAAAAACTGCAACAGTACTTACACACTGCATGATGTGGAACATAGTCCAGCTGTCTTCATCATATACAACCAGTAACGAGAAACAGGGAAGGGTGACCTTCCTCTACTTAGTAGGCTAGAAGTACAGCATTAGACACATCAGTGAATATCTCCCTTGTGCTGCTCCCTTCCCTAATACCAACTACAAAGTAGATAAAGCTCTTAGCACACTAATTAGCCATGTCAGCCACAGATGTTGGCAAGTACCATTGCTGTTGCAGGATCATGCCTGGAAACCACAAAGACATCTCACCGTTCAGCCAGCAGCTATTTCATTAGTTGAACAGAACAGTCTGTTCCTATCACATCAGTCTCCTCTGAACCTCTTGGTTTTTAGCAAGGACACAGAAATTCAAACTTAAGTTCCCAAAAGTGTTTCATATACACTTGAATCATGGCCAAGAGAATATCACTAAGCTTGCAGCTGGGACTGAACAGGTCACACAGTTCAAGTGATGCAATTGGATTGGTACTTTTTTAACATTCTACTATACTTTTAATCACATGATTTCTGATAAGACTAGTTATTTGTCAATCGACCTACAACAGTATTTTGGAGTTTTCTTCCACTTGTCATGAAAATAAATATATCTTTTGCAGGAGGATTAAAACAGGGGGCTCAAGAGATGTAATGACCAGTTAATAAGCTGTACCTGATGAACACATGGAACAATATCAATTAGCAAAGGAAAAGCATTTAATGAGCTGGTTCCCTGAAGATTTGAACAAAAGATGAAGGAAACTAGCACTGTCATAGTGTTCAACAGACCTATTTTTCAGCAAGGAATTTCAGTATCCAGAGGAAGTGCCTAGATATCTAGGTAGTCCACCTCAAATTATGAGTTGTTCCAGGAATAAGACAGCATGTTGCCACAAGGCTTGACAGCAGCCTTTCTAGTCTATGTTCATTAGCTATGGTAACATATTCTTTAATTTCTTGAATTAAGAAATCCCTTCACTTTTAGTACCAGCAATACCAACATCTGAACTCCAAACTCTTCCCTTAGAAAGAAATTGAAAGGCATACTGGAATACTTTCCTTGATAGGGAGCTATTTCTTTGGAAATAGAGATTATATTAGATTATATAATTAAATTATTCACAAGAATTTTCTTCCTATCAGCCTTCAAGAAAGATAGCATGTTTTGCAAACTACTAAGGGAGTGCTCCTCTATACCTTCCTCCAGTTTCCAGTTCTGAAGACTCTCAAATCAGTGGCCCCTGAGCCAGAGCTCAGCTTTCTGCTGTAGTTATTGCTAAGGAAAGTATCACATGCCCACAGGATGAGGAATCTCAAGCAATACGTCTATAGTGCCTACAGCTCAACCTTTTATCAATATTCCTTGTTGAGACTCACTGGATATGCCAAACAACATGCAAGCAGAGTAGTTGTTATTCAAGGCAGCTAGTATTTACTCAGATGCAACTGAGTTTGAACTGAACAACAAATCAGATACTTCATTTCCAACTACTCTAAAGCCCTCCTGCTTAGAAGGCCTGTTTCTGATTTTCCTGCTTGTTAGTATAGTGAAGGACTCTTGCCAATAACCATGCTTTTCACTCCTCCTTCTCAGAGCAGGAACTTGACACATATTGAAGCTGTTATCATAGGTTATGTCAGCTGCATACAGTTAACTGTCTGCTGCTGGCACAGTTATCCTTCTTTGCAGTTTGGGTATATGCAAGCTGTACTGAGAGATTACATATGTTCTGCACAGTTCACTCTTAACTATGTTCTCTACTGGTTCACAAATTTATCTGTATGAGAAATAGGATTTTCCTGTATTATTCTTGCATTCACACAGCCTAAACCCAGTAACCCTGCCCACGTTGTTGAGTACTGCAGTTTGCTTACCCAGCCTGTTTATCCCATGAGCAGCCAAAGGCCTATCATTAAACATGCATTTCCCCAGTAATTGAGGAACACTTCACCTACTCCCCAGATACTGTGCCTCTCAATACACAAATTGTTGTAGCAGTTACTGTCACTGGAGTCTCTCCATACTGCCTCTTGTAAGAAATGCAAATTATGTTCATTATGTGTTCTGAGAAGACTGATGAAAATTCTGCCTGCAGAGCCTACTTGTTGTAGACTCTGCTACAGCAGTTCCCAGTCTGGTTAGGTATTAGAAAGCATACTGCTTAATATAAGGGTGACACTTGCCTTCAAGATTAGTTATTACCAAGGTCCCCAGCTCTCCCTTGTATGTGCAGCAGGAAAGGCAATGAATAACTCAAGACTCAAATCTAAAAAGGTGGTACAGCAAGATCTCTACCAAAGGTTAGAAAGGATTATCCAGGAATTTTAGAGTTCCACTACAGCCCTTACAGTAGGTATCCTACTGAACTGCTAATAGAGTTTCCTACATGACTGTTCTACAGTAAATTTCCCTACCACTAATTATAATTACAGATATTAGAGGAAGTTTAAACTGCTATTCATAAATCCACACTATAAAGCAATCTTGACGAGGGTCTCTCTAATTCTCTATTTCAGTGATAGTCTCGGTAGCATATTATAGGAATGCTCCCATCCCTCAGAAGCATAGACGAAGTGTCAGATCTAGAGTTTACCTTCCATCATCCAGAGTAGCCATTGTTTGCAGACACATCTATGATTCAAGCTACTAGACAACTAGTCCTTACTCATACATTGACCTTTATCCCCTGCCTCAAAGCACAACTGACTATATTCTGACAGGGCACAGAAGAGATCTGTAAGGTAGAAAAACAGGTTGTACTATTAAATACATCCTTAGTGTTCTCAAATTCTTTTGTCCTCTCCTAAGAGAAAAGTTTAATTCACAGCTATTTTAACTATGAGTCTAAAATTATGAGGTGTGTGGCACATCAACATTAGGATTTGAATAGACTTTGCTAGAGGCACAACTTCCTAGCTGACATTGTCATGAAGCCTCCAGACTCTCAAGGTGAAGGTCCATCATCCTGTCTCTTAGACATTCTTTTTCTGCTGAAGAGATAATCCTCATCCTATTGCTTAAGGATGCAACATGAACTGACAGAAAAGCAGGAAATTCAGCTCCAAGGCCAATATTCTGTCCTTAACTGGCCCTGTAATGTCCCAGCTTTTAGATTTAAAGGGACATGCACCAGCTACGAAGCTACATTAAAAACTTTTAAAACTATTTTAAAATCACACAGATAATTAGAGGTGAAGATCAACAGGTCATTTCGTCTGAGACACTTCATCCTCAAGCACTCTGGAACATACACAAGACATAGTCTTTCAGATGAGAGGAGACTAGAATGGTCTATGTCTTCATCAGCCAGGGCTGATAATACCTGGATGGAAGAAGATGCTTTGTTCAGCACTCAGCTGCCCAGCTTGTATAAGCAAGGTAATCCCGTTGAAACTGGTACCTCTTTTTATTGACTAGGCCTGACACTGTACTTCATCCAGATTCTTTATAACCCTGAGACCCTTGAACCCAGGCACAGCCTCAGGATCAGGTTTCTAATGCCAGTTTTCCTTCTCAGTTACACTCCTTAGACACTTTATTCTATTTGATCTCTTTAACAAAACCGAAGTGGTACTTCTGTGGAGCCCAGGCTGAGGTAGTGATTAGTGGCTTATACCTGCTTACATTTCACAGCAGAAGCTCATTAAGACCTCTTGGCCATCCCCCCATCCCAGTGGTATCATCTTAATTCTACTAACAATCCATTGGTCAACATGCAAGATCTAAAGTTTTCTCCAAAATCTTTGCATGTTGCAAGTTACCTTCATGCTGCTTCATCATTTCTTTTGACAGAATCTGGCCAGCAAGCAGGATTTGCATCAGCACTGTTTCCAGATCAAGCTGGCTTTCTCAAGATGTAGAATTTATTGCTCTGTACAGGCAAATTCATGCTTCTGTAGTGGTCACATATTGCTATCCTTGCCAAATAAATTCCACAAGCATTCCCAGGGCAAACCCAGGTCATATAAATTTCTTAAAAGTGTGAGGTTTACTAGGAAAGGAGAGCATCAGTAGGAGAGAAAAATCAACAGGTTTGGCAACAATACCCAACAACTATATTATATTGATGCACTTTTACATCATATCTCAAACTATGGCTTTTTAACTTTGATTTTTGAGCATCCACACTGGATTCACCCTTCCTTGACATTATGTACATTTATTTGCTCTCCCACAGAGACAAAAATCTACCCTTGCCATACATTATAATCACATGCTTAGAGTGTTTCTTCTCATATCTGCTTGAGAAATAGAGGCCTTGAGCAAGAAATATAATTATGTCCAGAGTAGCTACTGGTCTGCAGTGTGCAGGTAGTTTAACCAGGAATGCTCTTCTCAGTGAGAAAATAGAATGTGTAGAAATACTTAGCAGCATTGTAGAAGGCAAGTAATCTTAACCTTCACAAAAAGAAACTCTTGCCAGCTACATAAAACTTGAAGGACTCAGCATTCATTCCATTTTACATTGAGCTTTCCTATGCACCAAATCATAATGTTTGTTAGTTAAGCCTCCGTTCTGATGACTCACCTGACATTCATTTAGCACTCTCATCCTCCTTACCTTTTCTACCATTTGGTTGATCGTCCAGTGCAACCCTTCTCCTAATAAAAATTTCTGCTTCAGACTTAACCATATCCTCACACCATCCAGGGAACTTTGAAAAGCTGATTATGCCTCAAGAAATATTGTGCTTGATGCAAACACTGTGGTTCTTTGAACAGGTGTGGTGGGTGGTTCCCTTAGACAATGCTCAGCTGGAAAGATTTTCTTTGGGTTACAATTCATGTCTCCAGCCTCATCTACCTCCAGGAAGGTCCTAATGGAAGCTGACACAAAAACCTGATAGCATTATAATTGCCTAGCAGGACACTATCAGACACAATGGCATTCTTTCAGTTTAACATTGCCTATCGAGTCTTCCCAGCAAACTAGAACACACACCTTCATAATTAAATTTCTCTAACTGAATCTGCAGCGACAATTTTGCTTATTTATGTAGGTGTTGCCATCCTAGAGCATATCTTTGGCCATTCTGTAGCATACAGTGTGCAAATCTAAGACTTCATGCTCTCAGATTCGGTTAATTTTGGGCAGCCTTCTACATGGAAGTTGCAGAAGACTTCTGAAGAAAAAAATGTACCCTTTTAAGGCAAACTAGTTTAATTAGAAGACTTAAAAATTCCTGACTTTCAGAATAATAAAATCATCAGCCTTACCAGTGAATTTGTAGTAAGCATTCCAGTAACCGTTCAACATTTTTGAGGGGTAAAAGCTTTTTACAGGGAAGTCCAGCTGAGGAGGTATGTCTGGGTGGCAACACCTGCATTTATCTTATGGCTCACTGCACTGGCAGCATCCCAATATTAAGTGCCACCATATAATGGACATCAGACTTTAGATATCATCACCTGAGAAGTCAGTTTCTCTGTCAAGGTAGAAGACTAATTCCAAATAATCGTCAACATCTACAGCTATCCCCGTTTACCCTAGACTGAAGTAGCATGCAGAAATTCACCGGCAGACAGAGGAGTGCTCCATCAAAAACAGCAAGGAGACTCCATCCAAAAACAAAACAAAACCCTATGCCTGCTTCACCACATCCTAACCTATGTTCCCATGATCTCTGCTATTAGAGAGACTCTTTCATATTAGTTATTTATTATAAATAGCTAGGTATAGGAAATAGGAAATTCAGTGTTT
>VXBS01007635.1:110623-146441 GCA_013400255.1 Sitta europaea | reverse complement strand
CGCTGTGATGTTTTTGCTGCTCGGTTTTGGCTACTCCCCCTCAACGTGTCGGTACTCACAAGTTTAACCCCTTGCGAGCCGCGGCTGCGGCCGCGGGGGCGGGAGGAGCCGAAGCCCGCACAGCCTCCCCCGGGGAGCCGGAGCCCCACAGGGCTCGCACGGCAGGGGAAGCGGGGAGGCAGGGGGGGCCTGCGGGGGCACGGGACCCTGTGGCACCCGCCGGATNGGCACGGAACCCTGTGGCACCCGCAGATTGCACCGCCCTCTCCGTCCTCCAGCTCCCCGAATCCGTGACCATCCGAACCCAAATATTGGGTCAGTGCAATTCAGTTTCTGGGTCACATCCAGACCTGACCTTTGTACTTCCCACTCATCTTTATTCAAACATCTGTCATGTTTTTTTTGTTTTTCTTTTGGGTTTTGGTTGGGGTTTTTTTAATATTTTGGGGTTTTTTTCGCCAGTGTAGTACAGCTATTTTCCAACTTGTATGAAAGAACTTCTGATAAAAAGACATATTTTTGTCCTTGTAGCAGAGTTTTTTTTTTTGTTTGTTTGTTTTATCTTTTCAAGGCTGTAACCCTAGCTTAACTATTTTCCTTTTTCTTAAATTTTTTTTTTAAATTTCTGTTCAAAACTGTGCATTTTGCTCTGCACTAATAGCCGATACAAAATAAAAGCAATACTTTCCCCCCCCCCCCCCCCCGCTAATTAAGTACATTTAATTGATATTTCGAAGTGTTCTAGACATGAAAATATTTAACACAAACTTATTTTACCACCGGCAAGTTCAAGGTTGAAAACTGGTGAAACATCCTCATGGAAAGCCACTAAGTGATACAACGCTTTTCTAGATACTTATAGTATTCTTTTTTTTCGTGAACAGCTAGGGCGTGCTCTTCCCCCCTGTGCCTGAGGTGACTAGGAGCCGATAGTTGTATTTCACTCGTCTGTACCAGCCTTTCATTTGAGAAGTGCTAATTTTAACCAGAAAAGACGAGAGAAACATCTTCTTATACTCTAGCCTAGTGTTCACGGAAGGAAGTGCATGCCGCAGAAGTAAGGAGGTTTTTTGCTACAATTAACAGGTTTCTGGCTACACACACGTCGGCATTTGTAGGATTAGATCTGAATTCCTTGGGACGCAGTTATATTCACGCTTAACAATGTTGTTTTTGTACAGCTGGCACTGCATTGTACATTATTTTGAACAACTTGTGCTGAACACCCACCAGCAGGACCTGAGCTTCGTGGTCCAGGGGCAGTATGTATCTGAAAGAATAATACTTAGCTCAGTGCCCTTTGTGAGAGTCACACAGGCTGCCTGACGTGAAGGTTGACATTGTGCCGACTTTAAACATGGTGCAGTAACAAAGCAACTTCTATGAAACAGGCCAGCCTGGAGCTGGCATAAGCAGGATTATCATCTGTGTTTTGCCCAAACAAATTCCAGGCACATTTCACCAAAATACCTTGACTAGTCTCACTAGCGATTACAAATATGATTTATACTATTTGTTGTTGAATTTGGAAGAGGGGAAAATGGTTTTCATTTGCTAAAAAGGGAGCAGTTTAAGAGCCCTTTTGAGCTGCAATGAAATTACAGGTAGTACAGAAATGCAAGAGGTCCTTTGATATGCACCAGCACTTGGAACATCACTAACAGCCTCACAGGAGAACTTTTTTTTTAACTGAAAGGTGGTTAATAACTAACTTGAAAATTATGTTTTTCTTAGAAAATAAAAAAAAAAAAATGTTTCAAGACTTGAAGGAATGCAGTATTTTAATTTTTTTTTTTTTTTTTTTGTAAATTGGCTAAGAGCTTCTCCTCTGATGTCCCACATTGTTGTGCTAAATGCTAAAATTCAGAACTGTTGCATTAGGCATATGTAATAGCCTTGCTAAAATGCCTTGCCTTTTGAATGCAGGAGTAATCCAGGCAGAAAACCCCACAGGAGTTCAGTTATTTCATCTATACTGCACTGCATAAGGACATGTTTTACACTTTATGAAAAGTAAAATTATTTCTATTTCTCTACAGCAAAACAAGATTCAAAAGCAAAATGGCTGTTATGACTTTAGGAGTGACCATTTAAAGTCTACAGTATAGAGGGAGTGCTGTTTCCTGAGATGATGACTTTTTTCTTATATTTTTTTTTTTGTGATTTTACTGCTGCTGGCATAGGCTCAGCCCCCGCATAAGGATTTTTTTGTGTAAGTTAACTGCTTTTTTATACAGAACAGTATCAGCCTCAGCACTTCCCAAACACAAGCCATTTTTCAGCAGGTCTAAAATTATCTTGAAGTTGCAGCTGGAACCCTTCACCTCAGTGAGTTTTTCTATAGCTTTCCGGATGTTAACTCTACCCAAACCACAGCCTGTCATTAGGATCACCAGGATTCCAGTCTGTGTGGAAACTGTGGTAGCAGTACGAAAAACCCCATCGAAGTGCGGAGACCTTCAGAAGACACTCACTTTCATGAATGCCTTGAAAGTGGTATCAATAACAGTTTGCAAAAAATCTGCTTGCAGCAAAGCAATCTGGTAGCTAATCTTGCGATGGCTTGCTCAGGAATGCATTGTTTATTATTAAAGTAATCTTTTAAGATTTTATTGGAATGTGCTTCCACAGAGATGTTTTTGCCTTTGTGTGCTTTACTATGTGTGTGTCATCTTGTCCATAATTAAACTTTTCATTGACAGACCTGAGACTTTTTTTCCTTAAACCTCCCACTTTGAATGCTGGAATTTCATTTGAACTTTAAATACTTCCTTGGAATTTGCCATAAGGTAAACTGTCTGCTCCCATACACTTTCCTGCACTGCTACAGATGTGACAGACACAAAATAAATGACTGAATGTAAGAGAACTTGCAAACTTGTGTCTTACTGTTAAAAAAGGGCTGACAAGAATGAAGCAGTAGTTCAGATGCGCATGTTATCCCTAGGGTATTCTCATTTTGGAATATGTGGGGGAAAAATTAATGGAAAACTGCCCTAGAAAGTTCATTTTCAGTGAAGCTTCACTGCTGACAACTGGAAAAGGCGAAGTATGACCAAGGAAACATGAAGGAAGAATCTGTACTTCAGCCTTTGGACTTCTCAGCCAAGTTTCTCATGTGACTTGGACTTGCTGACCACTTCTTTTTATAAATTCAGTTAAAGATAAAGGCCACAGAATATCTGAAACAAAAAAGCATCCTTGCTATTTTCAAATCTGAAATTACAATCTATAGTTCATTTTAGTACTTTAGGCATATCTTCAGGAAATGTACATTGATAACCTTAATACCCAAATTCTGGTTCAATAAAAGTCCTCAAAGTTATCTTGAAAATATTTTATCCTGGAATCAAGGATAGACTTGAATAATTATTTAATAGAAGTCTTGCTTCTTGAAGCCCAAATCTGTGTGTTTCAGACTCAGACTGCCACAGTGATTTAAACTGGTAATATGTTCAGCAATTCAGAAGTGATCGAGTTGGAGAAATGTAGGAACGGTTGAGTCTCAAATGAGGTAAAACTACTCTTAATCTATGCCTTAACCACTGGGGTAAACCTAATCATTTTAGATTGCTTTCAGTGGTATTTGGTAACAGGTGAAGCTAACAGCTCACTCAGCTGATGACTACTAATATGTGACTGCGAGTGGATAATTCCAGCACTAGTTTACTGTCTGACTTGCTTCAGGCAGGAATACTTGAGGAGGAGATGGCAAATTTTAGGAATAGAATCATATGCCTTGCCAATGCTGCAGCCCTACAGCTCTTACAAAACAAGAGACACACCCAGTTGTTCAGCAGTTTTTTCTATATCCTCTCATCTGCAGCCATATTTTTCCTCAGGACCATGAATTTGTCTGAGCAGAAAATACATTGGTAGACAATATTATCTCATTTGAAAGAGTGCATTACCCTGACCCAGGTTAGATAAATAAACACAGTATTTTGTCTGGCAGCCATCAAGATCAAGAAAGGCCAATACCTAAGCCGTGTTCTCTGACTGAGGCTGCTGTGTAAGTAGTGTGAGGTGACTCCTTTTACTCCTGACAAAGCATGGCCAGAATCTGTGGCCTGGTTGACAGTACACGTCCATTCTTTTATCCAGGAAGGGATCTTGGCCACGGTGTGCTTCTTCCCTGGAGAGGTGTTATGTCCAGAAGAGAGGGAGAATTTCAGACCAGTGAATTTCTTGGCAGTGTTTCCCATTGGCTGGCTGCAGCTCCTTCTGTTTTTGTGTATTAAATATTCTGGCTCTGTTTTTTGAGTTCCCAGCTGGTGCTTGACTTTTGGGCTTCATAATATTTAGCATACAAACATGTGAGCCTCTTCTGGGGACTGGCTCATTATTCCTAACCTGTTAAATGGAGTTTGACGGTTGACTTTCATAGCAGTGTTTGCCAATTCTGGTTGAAATGCCTTGATTTTTAATAATTTTGATAGCTTTACAAACAACTCTTACAAACGTAGTCTTATTATTTTCAGTTAATTGAAGTCTGTCCTTGATGTGCTGCATGATTCCCTATTTGTATGTGTCAGTATGAAAGTTTGTCCTCAACCCTCATGATTTATAAAGAAGTGTTGCATAATTTAGGCATGATACACAAAAGTAACTGAGGATCCCAGACAAGTACAACCTAGTGCCTGAAAGGTGTCAGCTTGATCTACATGAGACTGTGACATTATTTTTGTGTTTAGCTCATAAATAGTCAAGGCCAGGAAACAACACTGCTGGGATCAGTTATCCAAGAGAAGAAACACACATGGTTCTTTCTTCTATTGTTTATACAGAAGCTACTTTGGTTACAGCCTTTCTGTGCTCCTGTACTTTCATAAATCTTCCTCAAATGGTGTTTGCTATGTAGGTTAGTTCACCCTGATTCAGTCAGTACATCATTGACTAGCACACTGCTCTGCAAGGCCAGCCCATGTATATTCCAGTAAGACTACCCAAAAGGTAGTATAAATACTTTCAAAAACATTTTTAGATGAAAATATGCAGTGCAAATCTTTGGACAGATGTGATTTAAATTTTTTTTTTTAATCTGTTCATCTTCTTTCTCTTGGTCCATGTACCTTGTTCCTCTAAGTTAAAAACACGTAACAGTGAAATATATTTTTTGTCAACCTCTCAACATAGAACATAATATTTCCATTATGTATTCACAAAACCTTTGCAAGTAAATTACTTTTGTTAACTGAAGTTAAATAGAGTGGAGTTCAGAGGTTTAGTTTATGCTACAGAGTAACTTCAAAGTCAAAATAAAATTAGAGCTCAAGATCTCCTATGAAAATACTGAAATTAACCTGCTTGAGCAAAGGGTTTCACTTATTTGCTAACAGTGCCCAGGCTATATTTTGTTCTTCTATACTTTTAATCCCATTTAACATTCTCAAGGTAACAGAGGTGATAACTCCTATAAAATTAACAGTATATTTATTGTATTTAGATGTTGGTCGTGTGATATGTTTTACTTTGGAGAAGAATCAATCCTCTTTGCTCTTTACTTTTCATTAGGTTTTTCTTCTCACTTTCTTTTTCAGTATTCCTTAGAGCTGTCCCTGCACTTTTCACATAAGGCAGCACATAATAATTTTGCTTGTTGCCTGGTTCTTGTTTCTCTAAATTTCTGGAACTATACCTTCAGCTAGGATTCTCCATGTGTCCTTGATCCTAATTTTCTAGAATAACTTCTTCTTAGTAGCCTTACTATCTAATTGTCAACTCCTATTTTAAGATTTTCCTTTTCTACCTTGTAAATAGCACATCATGAGCAGTACAGCAAAACTGCTGCCTCTTCCTTTTTTGTTCTTTTTTTAGTTTGTCAGTCTCTGGCATCAGCTCATCAAATGTGCACTTTTTACCAGTGTGAGCTGACACATCTCCAATTCCATAAGAGGGACACATTTCAGGACCGTCTAAACTGACCCATCCCTTCCATTTTATGTGTCATTTCGTTTATCCTAAATTTACAAAGCTTAGCTAATAATATTTTGTTCAGATTGTCTCATCCTCACTGCCATTTAAAATTGTTTGCATTTCACCCAGGGTTAATATTTTTGGTTTTAGTTAATAAAAAGGGATACAAAAAATCATTATGCAAACTCCTATTACACGTTCCTAATCTATACAAGAAAACAGAGGCTCAACTTTGGTGCTTCACCTCTAAGAGAAAAACAATTATTTTAACTGTTGAAAGCCTGAACTGGTCTCTTATGTCTTATCTTTGGGGTAGTGAGCTTTAACAGACTATGATTCCTATTTAATCTGAAATGTTTTTATCTCAGACAACTAAGATCTTGGAGTTTTGATGCTTAGTTTGTGGCCCCAACCATATGAATTTGTCTTTTCTTTACTCATACTAGCTGGAAAGTTATGGAAAAGCTATTTAGTAATTTCAAACTAAATGAAGGTTGTAGGGTATTTGTAAGATCAGCATTAGGATATGACTCTTACTTGGACTTTGCTCATTCCAGTAAACTTCCTGTTTGCAAAATTTTTCTTCTAAAAAGCTTTCTGTTGCTGTTTTTCAGAGTTTGATATTTTTGCAAGTCAAATTAGACTTTGTGCTTACTTTTGTCATAACTGATATAAAAAATGTTAAGAAACATTTTCAATGTCATAAGATGATTATGATTTGAAAAACCTGAGAACATTCAAATCTCATTGCCTCTCCCCAGCTCTAGCATTCCGAGCAGTCAGGAAGAACACACTGTCATTACTAGAAGACAGATGGTTTGCAAAATGGATTCAGGATTTTCCTAATAAAATCAGAGTGCTAGGCTACTGCTCTATGAAAGAAATTTGGATTTTGATAGTTTAAAATATTAGTGAAGCTTAGAACAAATGCATTTACATAAATCCAACTAAAAAAAAAAACAAACTGTGGAGCTAAACACAATTTGCCTTTTGGGAAAATGATTGCTACATAAGCTTTGGCTCATGCTGAGGAATTGACATTATAGAGCATAAACTTCCATATCAATGATCTCTCTACAGTGCATGGCACTAATTACTCAAAATACAGCTTTGTTTTCTATAAATTGGCCTAGAGGTTATTAGAAAAATCATTGTAGACTTAGCTTTTGGTAATAATAGCCACAGAATTCCACACATAAAAAAATTGCTGAAAAGAAGCCTTTCCTTAACTTCTTTCCCATACTTCAATCAGAGCAGACAGATGTTATATTTTTTAAGAGACGGCATCTATCCAAATTCTGTTGCATCCCATCACTTGGCAGTATATAAAAATGATTTGCTAACACTACAGGCCCTCTTTTTCTTTAGGTCTCATTTGTTTAAAATATAAATTACTGAAATATCCCAGGAACAATACCTATGTTGTTAGTGTTTGGTAAAAAAATGTGGCATCCTTTTCTTTCAGTTTTCTTTTAGGAACTTTCCTTTAAGAGTTACTATAGCAGTGCAAACTGCTATTGAGACTGTAAACATTAATGATGACTTGGAAGTTGACACCCTGTGAAAACATTTCAGTCATTCTAAGTAAAATTTCCAACAGCACTGCCATAATATGCAACTCCTACTGAGAACAGCAGGATTCTGAGTTTTTGAAGAAAATAGTCTATACACTAGATAGCAAAACTGCAATGAAGGGAAAATAATACACTCTAATTTTGCAACAAACCAATATTCCCATTTCAGCATGTTCAGATTCATTATGTTTTGGGAAGTCTGTCAAGCCATGTTTAAGGCAACATTTGTCTGCCAAGTCCAAGCTGGCTCTAAATCTCTCTGGAATGAAACTTTGGTGCTGTTGTTGTGGCCTTTCTTTTGAAAATGCAGTAAAAATATGTGTTAGGTTACATGTGACCATGAATATAACTTACCATGTAGAAAGCACAGAAACAAACCAACCACCAACCCAACATGATGCTCACAGGGTATTTTGAGACGGCAAAATCCAAATTTGGGCTTCATTCCAAATCTGAGAGCTTCAAAATAGAAAAAGGAAAATCACAGGTTTGTGTCTTGAATACATATTTCTGATTGTTTTTTACAAACGCAGTTGGTAAAGAAGACTGAGGAATGCTGATTTCAGTTTCTGCTTACAGGGAAGGACACTTTAGTAGAAACTGTTTGGTATTTAATGTCCAGTAACACAGCCTCTTTGGGAAGAAACAGAGCAGCAGTTAATAAACTGAATGAGAAGACAAATAGTTTTAGGGACTCGTGACTATGTAATTTTCTTTCCTGAGTTTAATATACTATTTGGGCACATTTTACAGCACAATTGGAATTTTTTTTACTAACAACTGTCAGATCAAAAAGGCACTACCAAAGACAAATTCAAAAATATTCCTCTCCCTGGGTCTTTGCTTTTGTCAAGGCCAAAGGTGGTAGTGGAGAGCTGGAGCTTTCCTCCCCTCTTCCTGTGCTGCAGTGGAGTCTTTGTGGCTTTTGGTGTTTTACACCATAGATTGTAGTCTTGTTGCAGGGTGTTGGGAAGTATTCTGTGGTTTGTGGGGACCCTACTGGACTAAAGAGCACTTTTACATTGTTTTCCATGACTGTATGAGCCTGGACTTATTGTCCTCTCCAGCACTGTGTTTCCGGAAACTGCTTTCTTTCACAACAGAGTTGATATCAATGTGTTCCCCTGCTGAGTTTGCTATGTGTGAACCCTTGTAAATACAGCAGCCATTATTTTTTCTCGTGTTGCACTGCCCTTTTCCCAAGACTTAATGGAGGGCTGTGCCACTTCAGCTGTGAGACTCCCCAAATCCGGAAGATACAAGCTGTTCAGCCTTGGTTTTGGGCTTGAAAATGTGTGAATTCAGACTTCAAATAACTTTTTTCTTTTTTCTTTTCCTAATCTCTTTTCAAAGGGATTTAGCCCATAATACTTAAAAATTCAAATTCCACATTTAAACAAATATAAAAATTTTGTAAATAAGATCTTGACTTCCACTGATTTACACTGAGCCATCATCTTACATCAGACTATCTGAGTCAAGTACCAATACCAAAAGTCCCTGTTCTCAATATCTCACAAGGCCAACAGGCTTGTGAATCAGAGCACAGGAAATGATGAAGGGCACAAAGCGTTTGCTGCAGCAGTATCCTACACAGAACAAATTTTAGTGACAGGACAAAAGTTTTTAAGCATGTCCATTTTCTACGAAGATGGAATTTCTCCATAATTTGGAGAAACTTGGTAAGGAGAACTTGAAAACTCATAACAAAGTAGCTTAGAGTCTGCTGATAAAACTGCAATAAGGAACATCTTTAAAGTATGTGGGCTGACAACGAGTGACAGTGCACACTAATATTCCCAGTGGTTGTTAGGAGGACCACTGTAGGAATTAAGGGGTTATTATCTACCCCCATTTTGACCCTGTTAATCCTGGGCTGCATCTTCCTCCAGTGCCCATGCATACCTCACTGTGTACTGCTCCAAAAAAGGTGGCAACTAGGTGCATTAATACCCTGTCTTCATCTATCCCATGTTTTTAACTCCTCTTTCCTACACTTTCTATGCCCTGAAGTTTCATGATACTTTCAAACAATCTGAATACAAGACAGCAAGAGCTCTTAGAAGTTATTCAGCTTAAATCCTGAGAGGATATACTGTTCAGAATGTCTGTTTGGAACTCAGAAAACATATTCCATGTCCGTTTCCATGCTGCTCACCTGACACAGGCTATCTATATTATTCTTAACAAAGAGCACCAGGAGAAAGAGAGGTTTTGAAACACATTTTTTACTTCACCATGTTTTTTTTTTTCCTTTTGGTTCTGTTTTTTTTCTGTTGTTCAAGAACCCTTTTCCTGTTGTCTGGGAAAATGAGTGTAGCCTTTATGAAAAATAATGATTTTTTTCACCCTAGGAAGATTCATTCAAGGTCAGCTTTGATAGAGCACAGCTGCGTAAACTTGGATTGAGCTGCTGTGAAAACAGCTGAGAGATGACTGGTCTAGGGAAGCTCTCAGCCTGGGAACCGTGTTCAGGATCAGACACCTGCTCTTGGTGCTAACTGGAGATACACTGCAGATATGCTGGGCCAGCACACACTCAGACTGGCAAAAGAGCCTTCTTGAAAGCTGCCTGCCATTGCTGCTGTCAGTTGTGTAGTGTGTATGGCAAAGGCTGTGACTGGGCCCAGTCTAGTTCCTAATAGGTAGACCCCAAATTTCTATCAGAATTAACTCTAGTCAGCTTAGTTCCTCAGAAGGTAGCACTACAGGAGGACCATGATGAAAGCAAAACTCTTCCTAGTGAGGGGTGATGTACACCTGCAGTCTGTGCTAAAAGATCTCAATGTATCTGCAAATAATCTTTTCAGTGTATCTGTAAATAATTATTTACAGTGTATCTGTAAATAATGCACATTTTGGTTGACACAGAAGCATTAATATGCACCATGAAACAAAAACAAGTTTCAAAGAGTATTGAAGGATTTCAGTTTATTTGCTGCCTTCTTGTATGAGGTGACAAAAGCACATCCAAATTCAGTGAAGCAAAAATATCCTGGAACCCATTCACCAGCCTCTGAAAACAGGAGTATGTATCTAAAATAGAGACCTTGGAACAGAAGTTGACAGGATTCCTACTCCATATATATATAGCAAAGTGTCCAGAAATATAATAAAGGGTAAGAGAGGGAAACTTGTTATCCAACTGGATTTCAAACACACAGTAGAACTGACTCAGGAGCAGCCCATCTCTTCCTCTGCTTGCTTCCTTCTGGTGTGACAGGTTAGAAGAGCAAGGTCCTTCATTACATGTCAATTTTGCAGCTACCCTAGCCCATGTCAGAATTAATGAGAAAAAAGGAATGAGTACTATGAGTACTATGTGCTTCCATTTACTACTTCTACTTATTTTTTTCCAGTCTGCAATTTTGAGAGAAACATTTGCACTTCTCTACTGCTGTTCAAATCTTTAGAAGTCTTAGCTTTTAAACTTTAACATTTTTATTAAATTCTTTAATAATTAATTCCACCAAGTGTACAGATTCTGGGTCCTATGGCTAGTCTGTATGAGGAAGTTGAAGTTCAGTGAGACAGTGTGTTGATTTTCTGCTAAATCAGTACAATAGTTGTGATGAGTGATATACTTGAATTCTTTTCAAAAGCAACACCAAGAAAATATTGCAATACCACAAAGTATTGTGAAATCATTAAACTGGCTATAATTGGGGTGAGGGGAGGCAGTGGAAAGAGGAAAGGAGGATTTTTTCCATTATTTCACTTACTATCACAGAATATCATTTCCACATTCTCAAGCCATCTGATTTTGTTGAGGGACAAGAATTTTTCCTGTGGGACTCCACTGTCTGTTTCTCTGGTTTCTAGGGTCCCCATCCAGACTTCTCAGCACACTTTCCTCCTTTTCCTGAGCTTGTGGATGGGTACATGGCAGAATCTCTCTGTTGGGGAGCTGGAAGAGCACCAGATTCTAGCAGATAAGACAACGGACACAGGTTACCTCCTGTTAGAGTTTTCTTGCCACATTGCTACAGTGCAGGTCCTACCTGAATGTTTCCCTGCACCAGGGAGGACAGACCTCAGATTTTGGTTCAGGCTGTGTAGATCCAACACTTCAATTTGCAGTTTTATAAATGCAACTAGCCCTGGAAAGTGCAGAGTGACTCATGCACCACTTCCAGGACTGAGACTAAAGCTGGCTCATGGAGAAGTGAAAACTGAGCAAGATAATGATGACCCAAGGATATTTGTTCATTAACAGCTAATGTTGACATTACAGCTGTGGCAATATGGGGAACTGATTGTTTTGAATTTGTGAACGGTCTAATTCATTAAATTATACATAAAATTCTCCTTTTCTTTCAAGGCAAATAGACTATATTGATTTTAGAGTGGCTATTTTCAATGTGTTGCAAATCATATTTCTGTTACTTTTTTGTTTGTTTAGAAGTGCATTTTTTTTAGGACAAAAGGGCCCAAAGAAAGTAACTATGTAAGTTCATACTACTAAAAGTGATTTGGTTAAGTACAAGTATACATGAATTCATGTGTATGTCAAGAACTATACTTCCCCTACAGAGATAAAAAGACAAGTTAGGATAGATATACAAGGAAGATATATTTGATAGTATAATTTAATAACAGTGTTCTCAATTGGAAACTTCTACTTGTGTAATAGGAAAACAATTTTTCTAATATATTTAATTAGTGACTGAAATTGAAAAGTTAACGAGATGAAATTTTGTAACAACCAAGATACTTTACAATTAGTGTTTTTCACTTAATTGCATCAGTAGGCAAAGTTATGAGTTTAAATTTGATATTTTACTCTAATTTATTAATTGTGTTATTAAACCTGGACATTGTTAGGGTGATCTTTCATTTGTATGACAATGAAGAACTAATCTGCATCAATCATACAATCATACAAGTATAGGAGAAATTGGTGGGGTTTTCAAGGAAATCCTGCTATAATCTGATGAAATTGGAAAATAATGCAGAAGCTGCATAAATAGACCTCATAAAAATTAATTGGTTTATGCTGTGGCGCCAAAGGAAGAAAACCCTACTGACTAAAACTGAATGGGGTTTGGACAGACGTGGCTATCCATTTGTGTCTTCTGTACTTGCCTGCCAACACAGTGATGATTCTCAATGCTTAAGCACAAGTTAGACTTAGAGAGCGCCGTCTCTACAACTTCTGTTTTTTTCAGAGTTAGGGTTTAACTGTTTCAGCGTCTCCCTACAAAATCTTTGCAATTAAAGACGAAAGACAAATTGGCATTTTCTTGCTAAAGGGAGGGTTAAAGCCATCTCTAGCCTGGGGAGATTAGGGGAACCTATTGCAGTCTGTGGAGAGTCTGACTCAGCTAGAGGTGTGCCTAACTGAACTGTGACCCCAAAATTAGGGGTGGGCCCATTTATCTATCACAGTGAACACAGTATTTATCACACAGTTAAGCAGTACTAGCAAGACACCTGCTTCCCTGCTGCTCGTTCTGAGCTTTGCATGCCCGTGGAAGCTCCTGGAACCTTTTTCACAGATATCTGGGATTTGCAACACTGACAGAAAAGCTTCAAATATTCAGGGTTTCCTGGCGTGTTGGGGATCTTCTCAAAATTTTTCTCTCAGTATAGGATGATAAATCTAGCTACTTAGCATAGATACTGCTGCAAATCCACCTGCTTTTGCAGCAGGCTTCTGTCTTGAGTAGCAGAGGTGTTGGGATATTGTATTTCACGATCCACAGTTTGCAAAGCTGAGTCTGAATCTCCCAGCTGTCTGGACAGTTTGCAGTTATCAGTGTCCCAGCCCATGAAAAAACCCTCTGTGAGCAATGGCAGGTAGGAAAATGTCCTCTGTAATAGCAGCGTGGCGGACACCTGCAGCTACACCCAATCTACATGGCTCTCTTGATGTCAGGGCTATGTTGAAACAGATAGTAATTACTATTTTTAAGATCATCATTATTTTTATTGTATAAAGAGCAAGGTATCATATGGCACATCACATGGCACCTCTGTGAGGTGTCTCTGAGGTACTAACAAGATTTATCTGCAAGTGGCATGCAGCCTGGACAGCAACAGTGCCAGCCATCATCTGAGTAGTTTTCAAAAGCAGATGAGAGATAACCTTTGTGAGATAAGCATAGAAATAAATCCTGATTCATACAACTGGGTGATTCAGATAAAACTTGGAATCACTCCAAAGATTCAGTTGTTTCTATAGCTAAATAAAAATGTGTCATCTAGGGTATATTGTATAAATTAACAGATAATTCTCTGCTTGCCAAGAATATGGGTTAATAAGACTACTACATGCAATTACTTAGCTTCCTAAAAGAAAATATGGTAAGAAAAGAATTTCCAACTCAGTACTTCCTGATGATAAAAAGCTGTTTGCCTGGGGAGGTGTTGGCAAGCACAGCTGCAGGACTAGTGTGGAGTCCAGTTTGCTGCCTGCAGGCAAGAATTGTCTAATCCAGCCCTTCTACATTTGGGTGTAGCTCTCCTTCAACCAGAAGACCCACCAGCAGAAATTTTGTACTCAGACAGAATGTTATTCTGTGAGGCTGTGATGATGCAATTTTGAGGGCATTTGCTTTCTATAGGGCGTCAAATCAATCTGCCTGTGTATATAAGAAACTGCTGATAATGAGTTAATGTGGCTCATGAGGTATGCTGTACTCTGTTATTCTGGAAATTGTTGGTAATATTATTTATTTTCAAGCATTACACTCTTAATGGTAAATAAAGATAATTTACATCAAATCCTCAGAACAGAGTTTTTTTTTTATTTGCCTGCTAGAAAACAGTAGGTGTATTTATCATTCAGTAAGGATTTAGGAGCAAACATAAATACTTATAGACTAATTCAAGTATGCACACTGAGTGAAGAAAATTGAATATAAACGTTCTGTAGTCAGAGGACAGAAGTGATGAGCTTCCACAAGCAGCTGCAGAGAATTTACATGGACAAATTCCCAGACTCAGTACTAAAAAGTATGCATATTTTGTCAAAAAGTATGAAAATTTCTTAGCTATCTAGCATTATTTTGTGTAGAAAAGAGATGCCTGGGGACAATATAAATATAAGTGGTCTATAAAATGACAGAAGTCATGGCTCAGAAGAGAGAAAGTTGACTCTTTACAACACAGACCCCCTGACCAAAGCATGGTATGGTAGGTAGGAGCTCACCTGGTCTTAAGAGATTGACTGAAAATTCAGGGTAGAAGGATACAGAAAGCATAACCACGTATGTGGAAACTACATCCAGCTTAGGAAGATTCTGAGGTGAAAATATGGGAAGCTCGGAGAGTCATATAAGGTAATACTGTACACTTCCTCAGACATCCACTTAATGCCACTGTTGGAGAAAGGCTAGCAAACCTACAGGCTCATTCAGAAGTGTGATTTTTCTTGTGATGATGGTGGGATTAATGGTTTATGGCGTGGCCAATATAGTGGTAAAAAAAAAGCCTGGGAGCCTGATAAATCATTGACTTTCTCCTTTCCTTTTTCCCAGCCTTCCTTTGCCTTTCCTACTCCCTTTCCTTTTTTCTTCCTTTTTTATTTTTTTAACCAGAGTTGAAGAATGTTTCTTTGCATGATTTATGAATATGATCTGAAACTTTAGAGTGTTTGTTTCATCGTGAAACCCATTTAATTTTTGCATGTGAGAACTACAGTGGTGTCTCTAAAAGTGTCTTGGTCTAGCAGACTGCAGATCACACTGGTGCAGCTTCAGTGTTTCCTAAGTCAAACAAGTGAAAGAGGAAGGAATTTTTGGAGAGTGTTCAAAAATCCTTTTCATAAAGATAGAATTGGCAAAAAATGTAGGAGAACCAACTGGAGACTCAATTTCTGATTTGAAGTATTTTTAAAAAGGCAAGAAATAAGGAAAACAAACTAAGAAATGCAGATGTTTTTCAACCATCGCTGTGAGAAATGAAGTAGTACAAATTTTCAAGCCAAATTTATTAAATTGATCTCAAATGATCCAAATTTTCCATTTTATGTCCCGTCAACTGACAGGATAGGAAAGGTCTGAACTAGATTAAAGACAGTCATCTGTTGATTTTGGGTGCACTTGTGGATGAAGAGTTTATTTTCTGCAATTCGAAGAGAAAGACTACAAGACAGGCAGGGGTTAATCAATAAAAATATTCAAATCCATGTCATCATGCAAAAGCAATAGTCAGATTTGATTGTGAACAGAATGAAATCCTGGTGCCTCAGCTCCAGAAGGAGGCCCTTGTGCTGTAGCAGATGATGCAGGTAAAAGGAGAATATGTGAAAACAGAGCAAATGAAAAAAAAACCCTTAGAGTTGCAGCAGAAAAATCAGCTTGTAGGACTATGACAGGGAAATGGAGGTGCAGCTCCAACTATCTGTGCACATGATAATGATGCTTTGAGCCACAGGGCAGATATGTACCACAAAGAAAAGACACAGGCTTCATCTTTCCTGCTAAAGAGGAAGAGAGTGGAAGAGGAAAGCCTAGAAAGAAATGAAGTAGTTAAAAGGAAAAGCAAATAGATTTTGCAAAGCAGAAATACTCTGGAAACCATGTAAGCCTTGGCTTACATTTTGCTTCTCTTTTTGTCAGTTTCCCATAATTTTTCTCTTGTTTCTCTAATTTTATTGTTTACATGGCTTTTCTGTTTCATGCACTATGTCTCTTTGGGTTATGCAAGCATTTACATTGTGAACTACTCATTTCCTGGCTGGTGTATTAGAAAAGAGCAGGTTTTTTTTATTTTTATAGTAGTATGTGTAGTAAAGGAAGTAAAAATATTTCATGGGGAAACACTAAGCTGTGTAGCAAAAGTAACCTCTTTGTCTATAGGAGACAGAAGCTGGATTGTTTGTGCTTCTCATTTACAAATGCCTGTGTTGGTATTTTTTAAATTGGGATATTGCAATAAAACATAACAGGGAAATGAGACCACTCTAGGGTAATCTGAAATGAAAAGATTGATTCTTTCTGGGCATGACAGTAGTTATCAAACAAGATTTCATGGATTGTGTGGGATGCAATGATAAATTCTTTTTGTGAAAAAAATATTTAAATGAGTCTCTACTGTTGGTGTCATCCCAATCTCTGCATCAGCAAAATCTACTCAAAGTGCATTGACTAGCCCAACAAACAGCACAGTACTTTTGAGAAGACTCCAGCTTGTTCCCTCCTTTTGCTTCAGATATATCTACTTGCTGTTTTCTTTCTTACTTGAATTGTCTGTAGTGGTTCTGTCAGACAAAAATATTTGGCAAAATAAACTGAATTTGGGCAGAAGGCAAATGATCTTTGTTGTAGTCCGAGTCCTCTCTATATCTCATAGTCTTGTCCAAACAGCGACGTTTTAATGATGAAAAATTGTATTTCCTATAATAAGTAAAAATAAACACTAACATGCTGCCACTTGTTGATTCCTCTAGAGAAGATTCTAGCAGATCTCCCTAAAAAGGGAAAGGAATGGGTCCAAAGAAATGTGTCATTGTCATCTCAAAACAGAGATGGTTTCTGCACGTGTGCAGAAATTGAGGGGGTGGGAAGGTAAGGGAAAGAAATTGCTGAACAAATCCAAGAATAACTTGTCCAATATCAGAGGAAGATGATAATGTGAGACAGATTTCTCTTATTTCCTTATTTGCTATTGTCTAAAAATAACCAGATGTTGATAATTGTTTTTGCACTGACCTCACAGAGAAATTCCTTCAAAAAATCTTCATTCACTCTTCATTCCACACAGTGAAAATAGATATTGTTTGGGTCCATCACCTCTGAGTGGTGTTAAAAATGCCTTAGACTTTTTCTTATGCAGTTGTTTTCTAAGGAAGTAAGGTTCAGATGGGTAATTAGGCCATGGAATAGTTGTATGAAAGGTAAAAACATTGTATTGAAAGCCAAACTCTGCTCCACAATGTGAGTATTACAAGGTAAGTGAGTTTAGATAAGGGCAACACTTCTTTAATACACCCATGGGACAAATTAATTGCTGAGTCACAGTACAACAAAATGCACATTTAAAATCAAAGCAAATTACAAGCTGGAATGCAAATCTCTGTGAACACTAAGCACCAGATTTGACTCCAACTGTGGTATTTTATGTCAAGAAGTCTACCTAAGATTAGTTCGACCTTTGTAATGTAGGCATGACCTAATGCAGACACATATTGAGCATTTAACAAACTGTCCAATACTCAGGACTTCCAATTCCTTCTCTTTTGTAAAGACTTGAAAATATTTTCTGTACATTCCTTTATGTCTTCAGTATTTTATTTTTGGTTGGGAACATGAAGTGACTGTGACTATTGTCTGTATTTGGAATAAAACTGAAACAAACCAAAAATGGCTTGGGGACCACAGTGGAGGGGTTTATATTCAACACTAGCATGCATAAAAATTGGCACAAACACTTCTGCCTTCAGTGCCATGGGATTTAAAGGAAATAGATTTAGTGGGCATCTGGAAGCAATTATTAGACTTTTTAATGGAAGTGCACAATGTTATGATTCTGCTCTAATGCTTCAAAAGCACTGATTTTTATTATTTGAAAATAATCCCTTCCCTCTTTTTATAAGTAAATCCTATCTACTCAATTTTCTCAGAGACCAGAGATCACAGTTTCTTTCTGCAAGGCGGGACCTGTTGGAAGACATCATTATGTCCAGACTTTGTCTTAGAGGCAAGAAAGGAAGTAAAGAAAGAAACTGTTCTCCGATATGTTTTTATTTCTTCTCTCCATACACATTTCCTATTTTTCTAGGTTTGCCTCAGTGTTCAGAATTTCAAAGCAGTGGAAACAGGCTGCTGGCTGGGGAAAGAGGGAGAGTTGTGTACTTTCAGCAGGAAAAATTCTATTCGTACAAACAACATGGTCCTTTCAACCTGAAAGGAACTGATTGAGAAACACTGTCTCTAAGTGGTGTTCTGAATACTGGGCTGGGGAATCCATGGCTATAACTGTGTTCACAGAATGATTTCCTGAAAATGTTTAACCCCTTGCAAAGGTTTGTAAACTCCAGGACTTGGGAAATGGATCTGTGAACAACAAATCAAAACAAAGTAGAAAGGTCAGCATAAACTGTCAAGAGATAAAGAGTGTTTTTGGGGAAACATGAACAGCAGTAGTCTGATTCCTCACAGAGCCATTAATGACTTTGTGAAAGAGAAGAGAGGAACCTACTGCATTCCAGACAAGTCTGTAAATATTACACTAGTCTACTTATTACTCAGTGGCCTAAAGTCACATTGTATAGACTATTGAGGGTCAGCAATTATAAAGACTCCTAGTCACTTGTTAACTGTTTGCTTTTCTTTCATTGCTACAGTAAAAGAGTAACTCAGACTACTGATTAAACCATGTTGTGCACAGGGGTCTGATAGACCAGAAACAACCGCACCACTGGGACAGCAGATTGCAAAATGCAGACAGAGGAGGGACTGGGAAATAGAAAACATTAGTCAGACTCTTTCTCCTCCTAAATCTCCCTATACAGCAGAGCTGCAAAACTTACCAACTTCTGTGTATCAATCCCTTGTAGAATTTTTCTTTCCTAGCTCTCCCATTGACATTTTCCAAAACTTCTAGGCTTTTTTTTGCTACAGAAACAAAACCCTTCAAACATCTATCAAAACCTCATCTTTTCCATGAAGCTGAGATCTTTACACTGTGGCTAGTCATGCAACACAAAATGATTGGCCAGCATACCATATGAATAAAAGACACCAAACGCACTATCAGAAAAAACACCAGAAATTCTTAGATAGTAAGGATTCTGTCTTTCAGCAAGTGTGGATTCACCATTAAATGGTGATATACATTGAAGGCCTTTGTATCCTTTTACAAAAATTAATGTAATGATAAGCAAAAATATACAAGGGTGATAAGACAAGTAGGGGTGTGTTTCAGGGTATCATCACATGCCCTTTTTTTTTCTTATGAGAGAGGTCATAGATGCAATATATATGATTATTTTCATATAAATCACCTTCCTACATCTGCCTTAAGTCATAGTTTCTTTATTTTTAGATGGTGGTAAATAATGACCATCCCACCAGTGTTTTTTGAGATACCAGAAAAGCTCCATTCTAGTGAAGATTTAAAAAGGTACACGTGTATCTCCAGCAGTTTGTGCCATCCTGTTTTTAGTTAATAATCTGTTGCAATGTAAATGACCATCTTGTGTGTGGTAACTGTAGACCCAAGTTCCTATTTCTCTGAAAACCTATGCACCTTATTTGAGTTCCAGTATCCAAAAGTATGGTCTTAGAAGAGAATACAAATTAGAAAAACCAAAAACCTCACTTAAGATAATTGTGTATTTTTAGACACCATTGTCCCATATTGATTGTGACACAGCAATTTTCTTTAGTCAGAGTATATGGCATAAATCAATCTGTCTGGGTATGTTTGTGGTCTCTGATACACAATCTCTTTCAGATACCTCTGGAATGGATCAGGCATGTCTGTATTGCAGTAATGCAAAACTATGTCTTAATAACACAGTCTGCCCTGGAGAACTTGGTGTTACACTGTTACTCCCTGGGTTAATCTGTATTTGGAAAAATCTTTTTTTTTATAATAGAAATGCTTATCTATACAAGACTGACTTATAAAAGGCTTTAAGGATTTGGATATACTAAGATTTATTCTAGAGGGCCATATCTGGTAAAATAGAATTATAAAGAGGTGTATCACATGTGCAATGTAACAAACAACAATTTATAGAAAATGAAAGCAACTTGAGTTCTAAAAATGAAATTTTCATCTTTGTCTCAATATTTGTTTTCCAAAAATTACTCAGTTCTCTTCTCTTTTAACAAAACTGAAACTGTCTGAAACCTTAAGTTTCTCTGTGTAGCTTATTCCTCTGTTTAGAGAGGATTCAGACTTAGAAAGTAAAAGACAAATTAAAATTAAAACAAATTCCATTGACTGGTGTAGTAGGTAGACAAAAGTGAATTTTGGGGTTCATTGAATGAAACCCAAATGAATTGGGCATTTCATGTTTTGCCAAAGATCCATTGTTTGAATTAGAGGCAGTACAGATGTTTCTGAGAGACAGCTATCCTTAAACAGTGACAGAGTAGTGTTCCCCAAGAGATACTTAGACAAGGTGAACAGGTCTGAAAGCCCTCTGCTTCTGGGCTCCTTCAGGGTCCCTCATGAATTTGTCTCCTCAGTGCTCTATTGTGTTAACTTGCTTTTTTTTTCCCTGGAAGTGGTCTTAATATAGCTAATAAAGTTAGAACATGTGATTTTTTCATTAAATGACTTGGGGCTAAAATCTTCAAGAACTGAATTGCTCTTTTCTTAAGGGTATAGTTAACTTGTCCTTGATTGCAACAAAGATCCTCCCTTTATGTGGAATGCCTTGGGATTCCCATCCCATATATTAGGTGCCTACAGTCTTTTTAAAGAAAAGATACACAGCTCTTCTGTTTTCTGTTTGATTGGTGGGTTGTGTTGCTTATAAAAATGCCCCTGGAGAGGAGATAACATCAACCATTCTCTCTGAAATTAGGCAGGGCTTTCACACAGGTGCTATACATGGAGGTATGAAATCCTTTGGTTTTCAGGCTTCAGCCTCCTCTCTTGTCTCAGGAATATGTTTTCAGTAGAGGACACAGGACTGTTCAGTGGAGAAAAAGGGAGAGATCAGGTTTAGTGCTTTCTAATGAAATTCTTCCACTCTCTGTGGAAACATGAAATTCCCGGGAGAAGTGAGAGCACTTAAATCTTTGGGTTGGCAGAAAGGGTTTCTGTCTGCTGTGGACAGAATATGGATTTAATATTTTGATTTCCCAGGTCTAGTGGAGAAATCTTGTGACAGGCTCCTTCCAGGTCACGCTACCTTGGATTTTCCATCTGAAAGTGAACCTCTATCCCATCTCTTTCTGACCATGTTTTGTGCAGACTCTGATTTCTGCTGTGTTCAGAGATGACTAACTTAGTGTCTGTGTGTGAAAGAAATGTATGCTCATGGGGAAGGTAGAGTGCTGAATTACTCACACTGGTTGAGATAAGTGTTTTCAGACACGTTGAAAAGCAGAACTCTAATTGCCTGGAGTGCATCAGTGTGAGAAACTAGATTAATTACAGATTTTAGATGGCTCTTCTTCTGGCAGCAACTAAGCATGTATTTTGAGGAAAACAGTTTTGGCACTGGAGGCCCTCTCTGCAGAGAAGATAGTGCGAAGCAGACTTCCTGCACATTAGCTAGCGGCTCCACTCTGACTTCTCAGATAGATACAGCTGGCACATTGGAAGCTGACTCAAAACTTTTTATACAGGGCTGCCACACTCTCTGGGAGTTTCCAAATTTATTGTTGTTTATGGGCACAGTAGAATGTGTACAGTGAGTGCCACGTTTTGTGAAGAGCCTTGCAAAGCCACAGGGAGAAACAGGAAGGGGAAGTGGCACTTTTTAGTTTTGTTGGCAAGTGTGTCTATTTCCTGCCAAACTTCTCCTAATTCTGCCCATGACTTGGGACAACAGGCTCATGCTCATGTGGGAAGAACAGAGGTGGTCTGGCACCTCCTGCAAGACAGGTTTATGTGCAAGGCTATTGTGGGTTTGTGAGAGGTAACTCAGGTGTCAGCTGTGCCTCTTGCTTGCAGCCTGGTTGATCTGCACAAGCTGTGTGTGTGCATCCAGGGCTTACATGCCACACAGCTGAGGCAAATACAAAAAATTTGCAGATTTTGTCAGTCAGTCTGCCAGCTGCAGAGGCAATTCAGGCATTTGAAATTCACTTTGGAACCAAGGTTCTACAAAGCTACAAATGTTCACAGTTGTCATGAACTAACAATCTTGTCTTTGGCAAGGCTTAAGTTCTCTTCAGTACACAGTTCCATGACATTTTTCCATTCAAGTTATTCCATAGAGAAATACATTGCTGGGCTATTTTAAGACTGGCCGCTAGACTCAAACTAGTAAAACCATCCAATAATTAGAACACAGTGATGTACTCATTCCTTTCAATTAGCATTGTCATTAGCAAAATATAATCAATGAGTTCTGGATCAATTCTGTGGGTTTGAACTGAGAAAATTCCTCCCTAAAGTAAAAGCATGAATTCTGAATTCAGGTCAGAATATTTACACTTTATTGTCCGTTAGGATAAATAAACATTAATTAAAGATTACATGGCTATGTGCCCAAGCTGCTTGAATTTCTATACACAAATACAAACTGCTTCAATTTTGTGATTTAAAAAAACCCAACAAACTCTTTCAAGATTGCTTGCAACTTTAAATGAGCCCTTGTCAACCACAATTATTCCTGATTCAGCAAAATTAAATTATTTGTTAGAAGTAATCAAACTAGTGAAAGAACCCATTTACGTCAGGTAGTTTATATTTGCAGAAAACACCTTAAAAGAACCCTTCCAAAAACAAATGTATTCTGCAAAAGGAAACAGCAGAAACATCTTGTGTTTTCCAGAAGTTCAGCAGTACTTATTACCAACACCAACATCATATACTTTCAGAACTATGTTTTTCTCATTCTTATGCTTTGCCTTTTGAGGTTACATCAGGCAAATTAGTTTGGACTCAAAGTCCTCCATACACGTTGGTGATGTGAATTTGGATGTTTTTTCTTCCTTGTTTGTCCTTGGAAAAGCGATTGCAAAACCTTTATCAAGTTATCAGTATCACATGTAAAGAAAGGGACATAACAAACCCTCTTTTACATCTTTTCAGGAACTGAGGAGAGCACCATAACATTCAGGTAGTAGAATAACAGTGTAAGAAATCATTTACACACAGAAATACCTGATGGCTGAGAAGTGACAATAAAATGGTTGTCCCATGTTTGTGCTGCTTGTTTTGATGAGAACATATTTTGAAATGCTTTAAAGATCCCTCAAGGATGGGTTTGTTTTTGATGTTGCAAGAATTCTCTGTGGCTGCCCTTTGAACAAGAACCTGATTGTTTTGATGATGGGAAATCCTTGCTTCTGAGAAAGTCTTGAAAGGACATTTAAAGTGTTTGGGTTGGGTTTTTTTTCTGTTTTGTTATGTTTTGTGAAATTAGTTTTGGTCACATGACTTGGAGAATGTTTCTGGCAGGAAAAGCAAACTTCAGAAAACAGTTGAGCTTGCTTCATTTGCAATGGTATTTTTCCATTGTTTTGCTGGTTTAATTCTGTTGAAACCATCCATATGGCATTGAAGTAACAAAATAGCTAATCGTATTGGGTAATCATAACAGATCTAGTTTTATATTATATGCAATTAAAATTATCACTAGTCATGAGATGGAAAAGGCCAGATGGAAAACTCTTAAAAATTACAATTCTATGTTGTTTTGCATGAGTTTGCTGGGATTATTCTCAAGGCAGAATCATATAAAAATTCAATGCAAATTTTGTTTATTCGAGCTATTAAGTTGATTATTTCATTTGGGCTACGAATTAACATATTTCATTTTGGCTGCCATCTCAGAATTGAAAAGAAATTTCATCGCATTTATTCTTCTGTCATGTCACACTGTAGTATGTCTACTTCCATATTTTCTCTTTCTATTTAATGATATCTATTATAAGACTAAGGATTTTAAGAGTCTTCAAAATTTTATCCATGATATCAGGCAATTGTTTTGAGGAAAAAGAGAAAATACAATAAGACTAACATGACTGTGTTTGCTTCACAGACTGGTAATGTATTAGTACCTAACTAACCTGGAGGTATTAGATGCCTTGGATAAGTTGAAATTTTGTCAGTCACAAATTTTGTCCCTTGGGGCAAAAATTAACCTTGCCTTCATCCTCCACCAATATTTACTTGTTATATCTATAAACCTTGAAGTTTATACACTCCTGTTAAGCCAATGTCCGTTCAGTATCTCATACAACGTACCATTACCGAAAAGAGTAAATTTTAAATCTCCTTTTTATGGAAATGCTGCGGTGAGGTGCTTTTCTTTGATGTTAGCAAATATTTGGAGAGCTTATTTACAGTTGCTCTCCAAGTGCATGCTACAGGTTTATAATAAGAAGGCTTCATTAGTAATATGATTATTGTTCTGTCAGCTTTATTTTTCTACAAATGTTGGAGCATGACGTAAAGATACATAGAGACGACTCTTGCTGTGCTCTAGGGTTTTACAGCTCCAAGTGCCTGTCTGAGGGGCATTTTCTAAGGCCAACCTCACCTTAGTGTCTGTAGCCTCAGTAAATTTCTGCAGTCTGTGGAGGCAGACACTCCTTGAAATGGAGAGTTGGACCCTGTCCGTGGAACTCAGATGGAACCACAGCTCTCACTTGTGGGTACGGAGGGCACAGTGTGAGCTGAGCATCTCAGGCTAGCCCTAGTCCTTGAAACACCCCCTCCCTGGAAACACTGTCATGGATATGGATGATTCCACTGCCAGCTAAACGAGGGCCCAAGCCTGCTGAAGATTCGTGTTCTTGTATCACGCGTGTGAGCAGCTGTACTCAGCCATTAGCCCAGTGGCCCTCAATTGTGTGCCATCAAAAAAAGGAGTTTATGAAAACAGGGAACTAAGAAGGCAGTCACACTCTAGGTTAACAGCAAGACATAATGGATAAATACAACAGGAATTAAGACATTTATAGGATTGTAAATATGAAAGAAAACTGGTTGGAGACTTGCACAGAAATGTAAATATGCATTAGCCCTTAGAGTCCATTCTGATTTATCTTTGGCATCTGTGCATCACTGCCTTAAGTACAGAACAACAAAGCTAATGCAATCATTTAATATTTTATACAGTTCCTCACCATTGTGTGTTTGGTATAGTATGTTTGGGAATAAAAATCTGTCAACATAAAGCATATTTTAATGAAGCATAATGTATCCATACATATAAAAAAATATTTGTTCAACCACAGACAATTCTGGAAAGGGTTTATTTTGTGACTGTACTAATGGAAACGTATGGGGCCACACTTGTAGTGTGAATCAGCTCCATTTCATTCAGCCATGGATTTCCATAAAATCTGCTGCAATTCTGCAATTTCTGCCCTTGTGAAAATTATATTTTTATTCAGGCTGCAGGGAGGAATCCAGTTGAAATCAGGTATACAGTCTTCATCTTTAAAATCCAATATGGTATTTGAAAGGAGACAAGTATAATTATTTATTTCACAAATAGGAAAATGGAGGAAGATAATTAAATTACCCAAAGATTAATGCGCACATCACTGAGAGAGTTTCCTGCTTTCTAGATATAGACCCAAAGCCTGGTACAGTCACAGAACATTACTGTAATCATGTTGCTGTTTGAAGCACTAGCCTTGTTTTTCTTGGGTCTTGAACCATTTCTCTCCTGTTTTTAAACTATTTCTACTGACATGTGAATTATTTATGTCCTAAAGATACCTGTATCCTACATGATGTTTTCACCATCATGTTAGTGAAAAGCACTGTAGAATATGGAAAAAAAACCACACTATTTGGGTAATCTGAAGTAATCTTGATCTTATTTTAATTTTTTTCCTCTTTTTTATCTTTTCTAAGTTTTATTTTTAACTTTTTATCTTTTTTTTCTATCCATCTTTATCTCTTTCCCCTATTTGCTCTCTCCTTCTCTCTTGAGGCTAGCTTAACTACAGATGTTAATAATACAAGATTTCTTCTAAATATTTAAAAAGGGATTCTTTCCAGTAGACAGGAGGAAGAACTCTGCCTACAGGGCGTGTTGTGCCAGCTTGCCTAAGACATTCCTTGCTATTTTTCAGCAGCCAGCATAATGATGTGGCTGAATAACATCAAATGGAGCAAGGCAAATATCCCTGTCTCACACGCCTTTGGCTGAGTCACACGAACCTTTCCATGACAGCAAAAGCATTTTATAAAATTTCTTTTACTCATTTAAAATAATGTGTATAGCAGGTGAATATCTGTAGGTTTTGATAGGTTTTTCTAATGTTAGCTGTTTATTAATCCTTAAGGATTTTGTACATGAAATTAAAAGTTCCTTGGAGAATCAGCTAACAAAAAAAGCAGTGAAATAACAAGGTCCAAACTTCTACATTTAAGAGGAACTGACTGCAGATATCAATGTAAACTTTTTTCAGTATTAATAAAAATACTAATGGTATCTCCCTTAATAAAATATCTGCTCAAGTCTATCAGTAGCTGTACAACTCTTCTGGTAAGTTGCACTACTACAGGTGAAAAAAAGAAAATGCTAAGAACTTTTGAATCCTGGATCTTTTAACACCAACACATGATTAAATGATGGTGTCAGTTGGGAGATATATGGATTTATTCTTCATTTTAGAGCCTCCAGCTAGCATTCCAGCTTTAACCTCTTGATTGCCTCTGTTTCCTCAATAGTGTGCTAAACTGGGATCTCACCCTGCTGTGAGAGACGCCTCTTAGATAATGTGTGTGTCCTGCTCTTGCCAGGAAGGAAGAGGAGCAAAGCACTTGCTTCCTTGTGTGCCTTGCAGTGTGCTGGGAAAATGTGGTGAACTGCAAGAATGACCACAGAGCAACATTCCTTCATCCTGTCTCCATCAGGGCAGGGAGATCTGCTAGCTCCTGGGCTGCCCTCACACTTTGCAGGTACAAAATGGAAAGACTCCTTTCTGCTCTCCGTGTTTCATGACTCAGGATTTATTCTGGCTCATCACAAATGATGAGGTCTCCTTTGTTTTATGAGAGCTAAAGGTGTTTTAGACATTTTGTGCCTTTGTAATAACACTCCCCTTGCAGAAAACAGTGGAAACTTTTCTGACAATGTAGGTAAGAGGAGGCTTGGGCCACTGACTTTCCTCCTGCCTCCTGTTTTGTTATTTTGGCCAGTTACTTTTCCTCCAGCTGAAAACATTCCAGAACACTGCAGTAATCTGAAAACCTTTTTCAGCACTAGGTGGTAACAGTACCCGCTTTCTATATCTGTCACTTTAAATGAGAATGTTATTTAGCAAAAAGGAAGCATGATTGCCTCTTCATTCCTGTCATTTTCCACTGATTGGATGACTGCAGTAAGTCCTGTAAATGTTGCAACATCCTGGTTACATCTGACTTGTTTGCCAGCAGTGAAGAAGGCTAAAGGCAAGTTTGATGACTCAGTGTTGGGGGTGGATTGAACAGTGGGACTGGTGAAGAGTGAAAATGATGGCTCTGGCTCAAGCCTCATCCTTTGGATGGAGTTGACTTTATATTTTGCTGCAATTAGGCTTAGGAGGATGGGATTGAGTAACACTGCCCATCTTAACATCACTACAAGTTCTTTCCAGGTCCTCCAGAACCCTGAGGAATTTCAGTATCGATTTCTGTGGCGTGTTCACATATGTCAATGAGTGTCTCCAAAACTAGCAAAAGAGGAGTCAGGGCAGGGAAGTGGAGGAGGAAAAGACAAGCAAGAGAGCCAGCTGAATATTCCTGCCAAGTTTTGCTGGAGCTGTGTGACTGGCTCTGTTATTCAGGTCCCAGGGCATTTGCTGGTAGGCTGTAAGAATACAGGGGTTTAATTATTAGCACCAAGGGCATATGGTTGTTCTATGACCAGCTAGGAAATGCAAATGAAATACTAAAAATGTATCATTTAGTGCTTTTTCTCACCATGGGATTCTCTGATAGATGCAGGCTTGTATTTTGCACTGGAATCAGAGCAGGCTGTGACATCCTCTGTAAGAGAAACACAAGGGAGGAGAAAAGAATTGGAAAGTGGTGGCCATGTCATTCAGTGCTTGGCATTTGCATTCAGCAAAAATAGCCACGTTCACCAAGGGAGGGAGGTGATGTGTATCAGAAAATCTATCTGAATTGTTTATTTCCATTGCCATCATCCAAGGTGAAGGCCTGGGGATAGTGGCTAGAAGAAGTGTGTGCCAGGCAGCTGGCAGGAGTTGGGCAAAAAGGAGAGTCCTCAGGAGTTGGAAGGAGCCCAGGAGACACAGGAACCTGGAAGGGCTATGTGCTGCACTGGGACAAGGGGCTGTGAGGGAGTTTAATCTCTGAGAGTAGTCTCACAGTCCATCCTCTCTCACCACATTCCCTACATAAGCAGATAGCAGCTGGCTTTTTCTCTGTCCTGATCTCCTGTGTGCAAAGCTTTTCTTGGCTGGATATATCTGTGCATGGTCAGTGCTCTCAGACTGCCTGGGATCTGGGAATGGGTTTCTAGTGCACAGGCTTTTCTCAGCCCCTGTCACAAGATCATTGTATTTTGACCCTGGTGCCTTGGCACGTGTGTTACTTTGGTTTGCAAAGTTCTGATAGATATGTATTTAACATATGAAAGAGGACATGTTCATATTTGTTTATGCAGATCTGAGCAGATTTTTTGGATAACTGTAGTACTTTTCCTATGTCTGGAAAAATATTTTCCTCCATATCCTAGTTTCCTTTAATTGTCTTAGTTTACTTTATAATTTAAAAGCAGGAGCACTAACATGTAGGCAGAAGGATGTCATGGCAGGGGAGGGGGCTTCAGGTATTGACAGTCTCTGCAATAACATTGTTCCCCTCTAGACCATTTTTCTCATCAGAACTCACCACACACCTGCAGTCCTTTCATGCCAAAGCTCCCTTGCCTTAGATATGTCTTGCTGCTACAGCAAAATTAAACGCTGTCAGCTCTGGTATAAAGACAAATTGTGGGTGTTTCAGGCTGATACAAATTTAGGTACTCTAAAAATTTAGGTTCTGTGGCTGTCTGTTACCCTGCAGTGGGACAATGAAGTATTATGCTGCACTGGAAACTGGCTTTAGACCAGTGTCTGCATCTTACGAAAATCAAATGATGAAGTGGCATAACTGCAAATGATTGCTTGTGGATTAACCTTGTTAACCTGACTCCTCCCAGGAATGATTCCATCCTGGTGCACATGGGAATGCAGCTTTCCTTGCTGTTGCCCTCTGAAATTCTGGATTTTCAGGCAGAAGTACAACAAGCCATCAACCTCTACTCCAGGGTCCACCAGCTTGTCCTGCTGTCTCATCCCCTTCAGCCAGTAGATCCCTGTGTTTGAAGGCCCTCCAGAAATACTTGGTTAATGTGGTCCTCATCTATTCCCATTCCCTTCACCATTTTCCCCCAGTTGGAATCGCTATGTGGAAATGTAATGCCCTGGCAGCTGAGAAGCACATCTAGTTCCATGTGTTTTTGTTTCCAAGATCATATTAGTGTACATAGTCTCAAGAAATAAGCAAATACTACCCCAATAGGTATTCGTTTCACTGCAGTACTGCACATAATTTTCCGTTGTGGCCTGGTCATTTAATCTTTCTCTTACCCTTTTCCATATTAGTGCTGATCAAGCAAAACAACTCAGACTGTCAGCAAGAGGAAGCCACCATTATTTACATTAAATTTTGACCGAGTCAATTCCCTGATAAACCAGGTCACTGAGGACACAGAGACTCCTTGTTTTCTTCTTTCAGTATTTTTTCTTTTTTGTACAGGATATTTAGAAACATGCTATTCCTCCTACATGCAAATGACATTTTAAACACCCAGACAAGTTCAAATTAATGTCTGAAATTATTTTAAGAGGAAATATTTGGTACCAGAAAGAAGAGATGGTGAATATTTAAGTGCTACTTCTTAGTAGCCCATTGGCTGTTAAAAATGTTGTGGCTTTTTCCAAATGACTACAAGGAACAACAGCAAAGGAGGTGAGGGCTTTCTAGACTGGTAACAGCATTTGTTGGAGGAATAATGGGCTTCGTTAAAAATTAAGTCTTGTAGATTTTGCAATTAAGTACCTTGTGAAGTTATTTTCTTTAAACAGATATCTGCTCCATACATGTCCTGTAATAATATTCAAATATATCCTAATTAAATTTTTGCATCACGAATTAATTTAGCTTTTAAAAAAAAAAGTCTTTCATCTTGCACTCTTTCATGCATGGTTACTAAACTCATAACACATTTTCACCTCTTAGTTTGGCAAGCAAGTTCAGCAAAACTAAGAGAAAGCGCTACAGAAGGGCTGATACCAGCTGCAAAACCATGGACCCGCTTGAAGTCCCAAAATCTGTAGCTGAGCTGAGGGTCTTAGCTTACCCTTTACTGACAGAACCTTGATGGACAGCAGTGTGTATGTAAATAGCACCCCTGCCCCCTCTTCCACCTCTTAGGAGGGCCTGCTGTAGAGGACTAACTTGGTGACCACGCTGAAAGAATCAGAACTGGGCTTAGGCAAAGTGTGTTCCATGATGGTGGTTTTGTTACAGGATGCAGGACTGCACAGCAGACTGTGATAAACTGCTGTTTAATTTATTTTATGTGGCCTATGGACATTGTCCATTTTCAGTGGAGAGTTGTCTTTTTTCTTCTTGCACTCTCTTAGTGCTGGGAAAGACTTTGGCTTTGGCCAAAGGTGAGGTAACAAGGAAAATCCCAAGCCTCAGTAAGAGCTGGAACAGTGTGGTATCCTGGGGGTTACATCTTGAGGCACTCCATAAATCCCAGGATAGGCTTATAGGCCATAATCTGTGACTTTTCAAGGTTTTCCAGTGATTAAGGAGACCTCTGGTTACTGAATCTGAAATACAATGAAAAAAGCATCAAGTAGTGGCATGCAGGACTTTAAATAAACAAGTGTTTTAAAGTGAAAGGTCAGCTAAAACCACAGCCAGAAAACTAAAATACAGAGCTTTGTGTGTGCAGTCTATATACATGAAAAAAACATTCCAAATATTTTCTTTAATTACATAATAATAACTTTGTTTTGATCTTCACTCTACAGACAACTTCCTTCTAAGGGGTGATCTAAAAAATTCTCATTACTGTATATGAGTGAGAAGATGGCTGAATGAAAAAAAACCCACGTGATTAATCTTTCCACTGTGCCTAACTCTAGAACATCAGAAATCTAATTTGCGATCACATCATCATTTGGATAAGTAGAAACTTTTAGCAATCCTTGCTTTTGAAATGTTAGTTGTTCAAATACACTGTTTTTCTAAAAACAGGTGTTCTAACAAAATGCAGAACAGATTCAACAATAATTTTGAAATTATCCCTTAAACTTTTCTAAGCAGAAAATTCTGAAGGTCTGATGACAGTAGGTGCAGAAGAACGAACTGAAAATCAGCATTTGCTACTCATTTGACTTAATGAGGTCAGAGCAACCCAGTACCATTGTTTAGTCCTAAACTTAATTCTAGAATAGACCCTATATTTATTTTTCTTGACATTGTAAAATTTGCTGTACATTGCATTCCTTGGTGATCAGTGATTCAGAGCAGGTACCCTTTCTACACCCTGTGTTTCTGCTGCAACAAGAGTTGTGTCTTTCAGGACTTTCGAGAAAGCAATGACAATACAGTAAAATACATGACAGTAAAATAGTTGATGCATCTATGTAGAATGCTCTATATTTTGGTTTAGTAATTTCCAGACAGTTCTCAAAGGAGAAATATTAATATGTTTCTTAGGAGAAAAAAACTTATAATACACATAGAAAGAAGCTTGTGACTTCAGAAGATGAAGTCTTCGGTAATTATTCTCATTTAATTATACCAGTTAATGCATCACCCCTTCGGATGTTCCAACAGTGTAGTTTGTGCAGCTGTTGATGAATCAGACTGAAGACATCATCAGCTTCAGAAAACACAGAATTTTGGGAATATTTCTGAAAATGAGATCTGCTTACAAGCTGGTTCACAGTGCCTTATGACATTGCTGCATAAAGAGCTGTGCCAGCACGACTGAGAGTGACAAAGGGTGGGAATGAAAAATGTATGGGAAGGATATGAGTATCTTACATTGACAGTGATGACAAAGACTTCATTTTTAAAAGATAAAAGTTTGACTTTGTCCTTTCTAACCACACAGTAAATTGTATGAGGCGCTGCAAAGTAGAATGTGGAATGTAAAGAACTTACAAACAACTAGTTGTTTAACTGCCAGTTAATTGGTTATGCTCATTTTCCCTCTTCCAGTTTGTAGCTGTTGTGTGTATTTAAATATATTGTTTCAACATCATTTATACCTTTATACTTTAGCAGAAATACTTAACATCCCCACTGATCTTTGTCCAGAGCTGGTGTCTTATTTTTGACAGTGTGTCCCAGACAAGCTCTATTTGTCATTATAGACTGCTAGGAGCTTGCAAAGGTCTCATTTTTCCCAGTCCTTCTGCATCTTGATGACAGGCAGTGCTATCAGCATTCCACACTCTGGGGTAACAGGTCAGCATAGCTGCTGGTGACAACAGAAATCTGTATATGAGATGGAGCAGATAGTAGGATCAGCCCATAAAATATTGCCAAATTTTGAGCCATTCAGTCTACTGTGGCCAGTCTATTATTTCCTGCCTACAGCATCTCTTGATGGACCAAGAATTACATTAATGAAAGTTGTCTTCAATAAGTAAGCCTAGAGGCATGACACTAATATAGCAGCACAACAGTGGCATAGATTTTGAAATCCAGTTTACTATTATAGGTACATATATTCCTGCATTAAACTGTTGCTTTATGTACTCAGTCTTGCACACAAACATATGCAATACACTTCATTCTTCATTCTTCATTCTTACTGTACTTGCAATTCAAGTGGCTTGGGTGAAAGAAATTAGGTAATTTAGGGTCTGTGATAATCCTATACCTGATTTCCACACCAGCTACTAAATATGTCTAATAACTGCTCCTCCCAAATTAGTTCTTGATGAACCCTGCCTTGCCTTTCATCACGAGTGCAGGGACACAGAATGTCTTTCATCTGTATATCTGTCCTCCTCACTGTTTTCTCTCCGCTCTCTTTGGTTTAATGTTAGATATACTCAGAATAAGTGTGCTAGGTCAGGAAGTCTCTCCTTTCAAATAAGCAAATGCATTGTGATTCCTTTCTTTATTTATTTCTGCCTGAAGAAGTAAGCATCATTTGTCTTCACGAGAGAGAAAATGCTGCAGTACTAAACTGGTCATTTCTTTCTCAATCTGCTCAAGTGCTTTGTCTATAGCATGTAAAAAATTTAGCAGAACCACACTGGCTTTCCTGAATGTTTTGACCTGAGAGTAGTATATGAAGAGAGAAATATTAAGTTTCCAATAGTAAAAGGAGATGGAAAAATCAAGACTAGGGTGGTTGTCTTTGAAAAAGTATTAGAACATTTCCTTAATCAAAACAAATGTTAGTGTTTTTTTTTTTTCCAATCCTGTATGCACTCATAATGTATAGTTTAATTACAGGAAATATGTGTTTAATGCATGCTCATAAATAATTTTTTTTTGCTCTGGATGAAGTGTTGAGCACTCTAACAAATTTGTTTTTCTCTAGATAATATTGGACAAGTTCGTGTTTGCCTGGACTCACTGTGTGTGGGAGGTTCAGCCGCTCAGGTGGTGTTTAACTTCTTGCAAGACAGGGGCCCCAGCTTCTACTTTAGATGATATGTGTGAGCTACTTTAAAAAATATTTTTATTTTTATGCAAAACATTCTCTTTGTGAGTCCAGATACGTGTCGGCTTCATTCCCACATACCTCAGACACAAATTACCAGGGCAGCAAATACACATTCAAATTCCAAATATGCTTTAGTAAGTCACAGTGGTTAAGAATGTCTAATTTCATTTTTTTTTTTTTTTTTTTTTTAAAGCTAGTTAGTGCAGTATTAGGTAGGTCACCCTGGCCACATTCCCAGAATTTAACAGTGGGGGCCTTGTGGAATGCTAAACGATGTGTATAACAGCATTCAGGCTCTCTGTGAGCCAATCCATCAAAACATTTGCTGCTTTGAAAATGTGTTCTTCAAAAAAATGAGCATATGGAACTTATTAGACTATTTGGTGGAGTTCAGGCAGCAGAGCCCAAGAGAAGCATAAAAACATCTGAGGACACAATTCTACCTTAAGGTAATAGGATCTCTAAACTGTTTTTTGCAATGAAATACATACAGAATACAGGGGAGAAACATCCTGAACAGAGAACATTTTACATTCCAAACAGTCATAAGACCTTAAATAAAGAACTTGTAATAGTAGTAAAAAAATAGTGGTTTGATTGCAGCAATAGTTGGTGTGTTTGGTTGTTTCCTCAGCAGAGTGTATTGATCCTTGTCTCCCTAGCAGTTCAAGCTGTATCGAGAAGCTCTGAGTCGAGGTTTCACAGCAGCGAATTTCTGTGCCTCTGGTGCATTGGCAGAGTGGGTCAATCAGTCTCCTTGGAGATGAAAAAAGACAGTGCTGCAGATGGGAAACACAAATGAGTTGCCATTTTCCAGCACCTGTTTGTACCTTCTTCCAAGTGATTCCTTGTCCCTGTTGCACAGTGAGAACAGAATGACCCCAGAGTGAGCAGATCTTCCTTCACAGTGTTGAATAATAAGACAAACTGAACAAATAACTCAGATTAAAATTTAGCTTTGGCAGCCATAGCAAGAGATAACATTAAATTTTGCTGTTCCATGGGTGTTCTTAGAGCAGACTGTTTCACAGTGTCCTTCTCTGGGGGGGACTGAATCAGAGGATGGAGGGCTCTGTGCAATCCCTACACACTCACCCTTCCTCTCATCTGCTTTGAAAGTCCTCTGAGCACGAAACTGTGGCCTGTGCAGGGTATTTACACCAAGCTTCTAGCTTTGATTACTCCTGCAAATAATTAAAGGGACATCCTGATCTTGTGTAGCTTCTTTCAATCGTGTGTTCCAGGCGTTATAAGACACTTTAGGACCTCTGACCATCTTTTTCTGTCCCATAAGAAGAAGGACAGCTAAATCCTGACACTTTGTTTTGTTGATGTATCTGTACTCAAGGAGTACAGATATGTATTTCTCTTTCTACATGACTGTAATGCAAGGAGACAACAGGTCATACTGGAGTACAAAAACTGTATTGCTACTCTTTAAAGTAAGGTAAAGTGATGACCTTTGCTGCTGTGGTATAGAGTAGCCTTTGTTATTGCAGTGTTTAAATCAAGGACCAAGGTGCACAGCTGGTCGTGACACTTGTGGTGTTATACAGAATCTCACAATTAGGTTCTTAGCAGGGTAACAAGTTTGTGACCTTTATAGGAGTAATGGACTATAACTTCATGCTGTGCTGTTTTGACATGGCTGAAAGTCTTTCAGGATCTGTGGGGAAGGATTCTAATGTTGTAAATGTTGATTTTTTTAATAATCTCTGCAACAGAGTAAATCACTCCAGAAAAAAGGTCTAAGACATGAGACATCATAATGGATGGGGAAGAGAGCAAGGAGGGAGAATGAAACATCTCTGCCTTCAAGCACAGCTCCCTGGAAACTTCAGTGACCCTTGATCAACAAGCTTAATACGGTACTAGGCAATATCATGAGACTCAATTTGTTATCACTGCAACCAGGAATTCAAATGGCAATGCCCCTATCTACTCTGAAGATAAGCTGTATTGTTTTGTTATGCAAAGGTCCTTGAAATAAGCTGTGGCATCCACAAGAACTCTTCTTTTTTTTTTT